>WHPZ01556127.1:0-15472 GCA_016617965.1 Macrosiphum rosae | reverse complement strand
CATTTTTTAAAAATTAAAAGATTACCTTTTAAAGTTTAAATCATTATAATATGTAGTAATATAAAATATTTATAATAATTTTCAAGAGGTATGGTTCATATCATACAAGTACGTATGAATACATTTATTTGGAACTAAATAGAAAAATTAAATTGTTTTAATCTTAAATAGGTATTGTCGGAAAATAATTTAAATATTATTTTCTATAATATTAAATTTATCAACTCTAGAGATAATCACGTTTCAAATAATCGTCCGTTAAAATTAAAAACCAAATTTTCGTAAACATTTAAACATGAGATGCAAAAATATAAAATGTTTACTTCATTTATATTTGTAATAAAATTGTGGCTTATACAGTTGTCAAGCTTTTTTACTCTCAAACAATAATGTTAGATACAAAAATACTAGAGGTTCCATAATGATAATATAGGAAATCTAAGATGCTTCTTTCTTCGACTATTTAGATGACCGATCCATATTTCCTGCATATTTTGGTACAAAAAGTCTTGTAATGATATGCACATTATTGCATATTGTCACAATAATATTTTGAAATTAAATACTTTCATATGATGAAGTTATATACGTATTATGGTTTCGTTATAATAAAAGATAAACATTTAAAATATAAATTTAAAAATGATTAGTATAATCAAATATACCTGATGGAATGATTCATGTGTTCACATTTGTTCTATATTTTATGATTTAAATTACGATATAGACATTAACAACTAACATAACATGATGAAATTATATATGATAATATTTTATCGTCCAATTTCATTCCACTCTCAGTCATCTACCAAATGTAGAGTCATAGATCTACCATAGCATACTTTTTAGAATAATGGAGAAAATTAATTAAAAGTTCTATCAGAGAATCTTCGTTCAGGTTTGGATAGTAAATCTAAATTTTCTTTTGTTGAAAATACCCACTAAAATCTGATTTACCACTGGTTCAATGATAATGACCATCATCCAATAGTTTAGGAATAGTAATCTGATATTGTAAATTTATAACCCAACCATTGGATGGAGCAGAACTATTAATTTGCAGTATACATAACAAAAGTTCGTTTAATATAAGTTTCTAGATAAAGAACTCTGTAAACTGCCAGCGAACACTGTGCTTAGGAGTCTAACTGATGTGGATTGTCTTGAGTTGATAGAACTCAAAATGTTAATGTTTTATTTAATAACTCATCGTTTAATTTTATAATTAGATGTGGAATGATTATGTTTACTAAAGCTTTTAACAAATTCAGTTTTTTTTTTTAAATTGAGACAGGATTTGTAGTAAAGTACGGCATATATTAGGTGCATTTTCAATTGTTAGTATTTTTAAATGTTTCCAAACCTATAAATAACAACCATATTTTGATACATTTTTAATCTTTTGACTTTGAATGAATTTCATAGTATTATGACAACAATATTTTAAAGCTTGAATGTTTAAAATAACGTGATATTACAACTTGAATATGATAGATTTATCATGGGATATGCTCGGACTATGGATAATTTCTGATTTGTTAACCCTCATCATTTCTAGGTACATGATATTAAATCCAAAAATAAAATTAACGACATCCAATATCCATTAAATATATTCGTTTATTATTATGATTATTTTTAAACTAGGCACGAGAAAAATTTCTCACATTTGTTATCATTGTTGTGGGTACGAATCACAATTTTTATTTTCCCTATAAATGTTTTGTTATTTTGTGATGTAAACTGGCACTTATATATTATAATATATATAAAAATATAGGTATTAACATGTTTGTTGAACGTATATTCTGCATGGAACAGCTAAATTATATTTGTTCCATTAAAATGACAAAATAAATCAATAATTCATACACTGCGACAGTGGTAACAGAAATATTTGTTTTAATTTTTATTTCGCCTAAAAAATATAGCTATTCCAACTAAATGTTTTATTTTTTAATATAAGTTTTTTTTTTATGTGTTTGTTGTATTACTATTTTATCATTAAATAAAATATTATATACGTATTATACGTATTATTATAAGGTTATAAATAATTATGGTCTCAAGTCAATTCGTACGTGTATCAATATTTTAGAGTTATAATTTGTATATTATTATGTACAGTATAATCCCATGCTACCATAGTATCTTGACGTAAAATGTATGTAAAAATAAAATGTTTTAAACTAATTATAATACGTAATATAACGATATTATGGTTAAAATAATCTAAATATTCTAAATTATACAGGTATGAAGTACATGACATACCTACCCACTAATGTTTGTTTCAACACCGGAAATAGTTTTATATTAAGACTTCACACAGAAAATTAAATAAAATCAAGGACAATCCTGAAAAGTGGGTGTGGAAAAAAACAAGCTTGAGTAACAGTGAATACAATGTAAAAAGACAAATTTAGATTACCAGTTATCGTATTTTCATCGTTACCTCGGTAATGAAAAGGTACCTAGGTAACTGTAAAAAGGTGAATCGTATCCGCCACGTGGTTAGTGATTTAGTTAAATTTAATGGGCTTCTGATTTTCTTTTCTCGATAATTTGCTTTAAAATAGGCATTCAAACTATTTTCCTTATGATGCATTTATAACTTTATCAAACATGATATCATATCGAGGGAATAATATATTAGTTCTTTAGTCTAAAAACAAAAATATGTATTGTATATTGCTTGATAGAAAAAAATCGAATGAAGTGCCTATTACGACTCCTGGGAGGATGTATTTTTGATACATAGAATATTAGTAATTATATAGTAATAATAATAAGAGAAACAGTCGATCCAATGGTAGGTAGTAGAATAACTTGAACAAAAGTAATATATTTAATGCTTAAATTCCATTAGAAAACTCTAGCCATGGAATAAATTATGATCACAAGTCATCACGTTAAACACATTCTGAGAACCGATCAATGTTCACTCTTTTAAATAAAATTATTCACCCCAAAACATATTGCAATCCGATGACTAGAGGTCTAGAGATAAAAGGAAACTAGAGAATTAAGTGCATTATATTAATATAATTTAATAATATATTGGTTTATTACCATGACTTAAGTTTTAATTTTTAGACCTACCTACAGGTAAACCAATAACTAAGACAGTAAGACATGATCTCCAGGTTACTCCAGTATGCAAGTCTCCGTTTTATACCTGGGATGAAAAAGATTTTTTTGCAATTACGAGTAATAACTAACTTATGGTTAAAATTAAAATAATAAAAAATTAATTTTTATTATAATGTATTTTTATATGGATTAGTCGAGAAAAGGGAGTTTCGACAACATTTATCAGAAATAATGCATTTATCGACGAATTTGATCAATGTGGATATATTATATTCTTCAAATTATTATTTTTTTTTTTTTATAGGCTATTGATGAGAACGATGTACTGACATTTTTAAACGGAAAACCATCACCGCTTGAATACTCAGACAAAAAGTCAACAGAGCAGTCCACTCAGCAGAATGTAAAATGAAAATACTTGTAATAATTTGTAAAATATTGTATAAAAATAAGTATTTGTTTAATGATTTTAATAAAAACAAAATATTTACTTATAAAATAAATATTTTTATTTATTAGAATAATATTACTTTACATAATATTATATAAAAATATATTTACATGGATTTTTTTACAATTGTCTATCAACAACACTAAAGATATTATACATTATAATCTGGCAATGGTATAAGCATTAATGTGAAGTCTTGGCTGGAATAATTGTGTCCGTCTCAAATTCTACTCAAAGGGTTACATGCGGTTATTATAAAACGTTTTCATGTGAATTTACCAACAATAACGGTGATTAGTTTTGAAAATTATAGCTCGGTATTATTGGTTTACAGTTGTCTCGCTTGTAATGTGATTTTTGAAAGTCTGCATAAGCCTTATTCAGAATAGACACTTATTTGTTTTTGAAGTTTATTGAGAAGTCCTCATATGGATACACTTCAGAATTTAATTGCACTTTCATTTTGTATGTGTCAATGATGATCGAACCGTCCGGTATCAAGAGTTACATTATTTTTTCAAACTGTTTGTAATCCAATCAATACGAAATACGAATATATATTTTTCTAAGTAAATTGCTATACTTAAATTATCTACCATAAATGTGAAGTATTTTTTAGCAAGCACCATATTATATTCACAGAGATGCCAAGTTTTAAACGAGAATCTAGTACTTCTTTATAGTTTTGATTTTTCTTGAAACTGTGCACACATAGGTACAATGTGTGACATCGCTTCGTATAGTAATATTATTATGAATGTCAAAGTGTATATATTATCTTTTAATTTAGTTCTATGTCTACAGTAAAATATATAAGGGACAGTGAGAGAGAGAAGGACTCTGGATGGTAATCCGTGAAGTGGTTAGACAGGTGAATATCAGTTCGACTACTCGGACCATAGTTTGGCGGTAAGTTGTTTTCGCTCGACCTAATAGTTTCTGCACGCGTGTGGTTTTACTAGGTTTTCGGTACTGACTTGGTAGTCCTGAAAAGTTTTTAATGTATTCGCTACCGTTGCATTATTTATCATTAACTTCAATAATGGTTATAAATAATACTCTCAATTCTCATTTTGCATAATATATCAAAGGTGAAAATACACTAATTATTGAATCTAAAGTTCAGGATAGATATCCCGATCTTTATCTATGAGGCATTTTCGAATAGAACGAACAAGACACTAGTATATCAGATACGCTACAAATTTGAATGTTCAGCGGAAAACAAATATTTTGTTTAAACTTTTCCAAGATTTATTAACCAGCAAAAACTATTTTGATTTTTTTAAATAGTATATAATTAGTTAAAAAAAACCCTAGATGATTTTCCTTTGTTATATACCCGATAAGGCACATTTTGTTTAACAATGGCTGTAGTTTCGTTAAAGGTAGATGAAAAGATATACCTAACATGCCATACTATGCTATGTTATAGGTACTTTAGACCAAGAGAACTGTTACTTATTAAAATAAAATACATATTGAATATTACATTTAATTACACTTGAATATTATGATGTAAAAAATTACAAGATCTTAATATTTGGATTATAATTTAATATCTTGTACTTACTAAATCATATAATGTACCTTGTTTGTTTTATCCTAACGGTGTTGTCTTTTAGTTCTTTTAGATAAACCGTTATTACATTTTGTACAAATTAATTGATGCGTAATATATCAAACTGTTCGAGCTGTATACATAAAGATTTTGTAATAATAATATACTTATAGTATTTGTGTCCTGTATGAGTTATATTACCTATAAAGACAAATTTTATTTTTTACTATCAATATAGTTTGATAATTTAAAAAAATCATTAGTTATGTTCAACAATTCGTTCATTGTATAAACTATACTCTTGTAAAGGAAAATATATCATCAATTATACGTAAGAAGGTACCTACTACAATATTATAGTTTATAGATGGTGATGCATAATATTGTATCTCTTACTAATACTTTGATGTGAGCTTAATAGGACTTGGTAAATAATTATATTTATAATCGTCTTATAATTAATAATGTGAGCTTGTTCACCAAAATAGGTAATACGTTAAATAAGCTATGAACATTTTTTTTAAAAGAACCATTTCTGTATAAATAGGTGCCAAAATATTATTATATGGGTATTATATATTATATATTTATATAAATGTATTATAGGCAGAAAGACTATAATATTATATATACCATCAAATATAAATGCCCATTGTACGTATTTAATAAAAAACCTTGTGGCACATGTTTTAAAAATAATTCAACTGTAAACTCATATTATAAGTACAATATCATATTTTAATATCTAAAATGTTATATAATGGCCAAAATGTAATTTTGAATGCATACAAATTACCTTGATTACGCACAAAGAAGATATTGCGCTACAACGATTATTAAAAATACGTAAAAACCACCGTCAAACATTCAACAAGCCCTTTTCATTTTCTTTCTCTTGATCGAGGATTCAGTTTTATAAAAATGGAACGCTCATTTAAAAATCCTACTAGGAATGTCTAATGCATATAAATAGGACCTCACAATAATAGACATAAGGAATAAACGAATGAATTTTTTACATCCATTTTGTCAAAATATTATATATTTATTTTATATAGACACTCACAAGGGTGTTTTTTGGTATTGGCCCTAGGTCTTAAATCTTGATGTAGACATTTAGGGGCATCCTCGAGTTTTGTTTTATGATTTCATTTTATTTTCTATGAATAAAACTATAATATAGTAAATGTTACAATAAATATAAAAATGATAAAGTTTAAATTAGGTAATATTATTATAGACTAAATGAAGTGATTAGAAATATATTTGTTTTACGTTGTAGTGTGTTTTATATAAATATCTAAAAAACAAAATTTAGACCAGTAATTTTACTTAAATCATTGACTTGGGGATTTTTGGTGGAAAATTTGATTTTGTTGGTACCTAATTAATGTAGAGGTTAAGAATATAAAATTAAAAATACTTTTCAACTGTGAAAAACTAACAAAAAACAGCGGCAAAATAGAAATATCTACGTAAAACATGTTTGGAACCAAATCGATATTTCTCAATCAAAAAGCTTGAAAATGTAAAATAGTATTCCTCATAATATTATGTTATTTTTTTTGTTTTCAAAATATCGAATATACATAGGATTACTCAATTTTGCGCTCCTGAAAATATTGTCACAGACCACTATGGCGGACAAATTTCAAGTTGTCTTTTCGCTGCTATTGAAAGTTTTCGTAAGACACTGAAACAATAAATTAAGATCTATCCTACCGGATAGCAATTATAGTTAGTACTGCTAGTAGTATTCCCAATACTATACTAGATTTGCAATGTGATTTGAAATATACTAATGTGTAAATTGCGTCTTTAAAATTGAACAGGTACATTTTTTACAACCAATGAATCTACACCACATGAAATATATTTAAACTCATATAATCAATCTAAACTTTACACAAATCATCCAGAAGCACTTTCATTTAAAATGAACTACCAAAGTCATCACACGTGATTGTACTGCATGATGTGGATACACCTAAAAAAAAAGTTATACCTACGATGTACCATTGTTGGTACTTAGGCAATTTAAAGAGAAGACACATTTTACAAGGTGGAAATTAAAGGTAAACCAACAGTGATATCTGTGTATACTATATAGGTACAATGTACCTAGTTCATATAAATACCTTCTCTCACCATCGTCGTTTATTGTGTACATAACCATTCTAATAAAATCGAAGTTCGAACTTCTAGAACGGAGAAATAATTATTTACGGTCAGAAGCTTTTAATTTATAAAATAATTCTTATACAACTTATTTTTTTTTCAATTTTTTGCAAACTTGTATATTATGTATTACCTGTGTTAAATAATTTGTTGCAATATTTATATTTTAATAAAAACAATTTATACTATGTTAAATAATTTATAACTGCAGTTTCAATAATTTTGAATCGTTTCTACAACATAGTTAGACGGGAATTAAAGTAGGATCTCGTATCTATTTCGTTATGTTCCTTGTAATATTATTATAGTCGATTTTCAGTTACCTATTTGTTTGTTTTTATTTTTTGTGCTCGTGACTTCATAATATATTGTCATATTCAATGATATATTTGTTAATTTTTTGTTTTAATTTGAGATATTTAGTATTTTTATACATCTGTATTTTGGTAATTTTATAGTAATGAATCATTTGATAATGTCAAATACCATAGCCCACTAAATAAAGACAAAATTAGGTACATGTATATACTATCTACGATTAGGTACGTACAACATACGTTATCAGTCATCAACATAATTGCAACAGAAGATAAAACTACATTTTCCGTTGTTTTAGAAGTCAATTTCTTTTACTTATAGCATATTATATTTTGAGAAACAGCATATAGTTTATGTATAAATAATTCTCTGTTCAAGCAATTAATAAAACATGTAATATGACATTTCAATTTAGTTCAGTACATAATAATATTAAATTAATATTATGTTTATAATTATTCATAACTTTATTTCTTTATTCAAGTGATCCTGGTTGTGCAATATAAACAATAAAATAATTATTTTATATTTTACTTCAATATAGTTACATACTTAATTATTTTAATAAATAAAATAAATGTCTATAGATACTAGATATGTTAGGTTAGTAGTTGGAATTGTTAAAAACAATAACATTACTGAAAGAGATATAACCATTTTGTAGAGGTCCCAGTATTAAAATCTATTGAAGACCTATCTATTTTACCAGTATTCCAGTGATAGCTACATTATTCAGGTCTGGGTGTACTATGTAGCCTAGAAGGGGCGAAGGGCTATATTATTATAGTGTCTAGCCATTTTAGTAGATAAGTAACTGGGAATTCTAGTTAAATTAGAATTAATAAAATCTGATAATTACTTCTTGTTACATATAATATAATTTAAACATAGTTATACAATTATAAAGACAACACAATGTTTGTTCACTGCTCTGAGATCGATAAATCGGAGCACGTTGTATAAATGTCCTTGGTTTAAACCCTGAAATACACCGTCTTGGTTTTATATAATCTGCGATTAAATTGTTACAATTTGCACTCGTGTTGTTATTATATTAGTCTAAAGTTGGTAAATATACAATTACGTATATTTTTTGAGAGAGAAAAACTTAAACGTCTTACACAAATATTATAATATAATAGTTTATAATATTATATTAAAACATATTTTTATTGTTTAGTCGGATTATACAAAATCAGGATGAGGGACTATAGAAAATCCCTGATTTTCAAATCACTACAGTCTTTTTATTTCTTTTATTCCATTTGGATTTACCCGGGGCTCGTTTATACAACGATACAATTGCTGTGTCACGAGAGGTTACGATTAACCACTCCAAATATTTTTAAGGCACTCGGTCGAGTGAATTTTCCATATTATTGCTATACCTAAACTGGGTACACCACATGAAGCTGCTGGTAAAATAATTATGAAAAATAGATTGCTAGTAAACAAACGAATATATAAATTTACTTCATTTTTAAACGAGTTTACAAACGTTTTCAAATCGCTTTTTGACGAACACTTTACCTTAGAAACATTATTTTCATACTTATATCAATACAATTTTTATTTTTCCGGTAACTATTCTGATAACACCGTTATTTTAACATACCCGAAATTACTCGTATTTAATTTGAGCCGGAGAAACTTGAATCGGAAATCTTGTGACGTAGGCATAACTCAACTTGATTTTACGTCGAAAAATCTGATACCTATTACTGCAGTGACCGTCATTGGATCAACCAACAGTGCTGAGTTTTCAATGGACTGGCTTCGGGCATATTGCGGCATATGACCGGCGAGACTGCAAAGTTTTCAGACTTCACCCCCATATCTTAATCATCAAATCCCTGAGGATTAAGGGTGTATAAGTCGATATTCTGGTCAGAGTTTTGTCTGCTTAGAAGCTGTCAGTCAACATTTTAACCGTGAGCGGTGTTACAATACGTTAACGTTATGCATTCACAAGTAAAATCACCAAGCCTATAGGTACCTACTATTTTAGGTTGAGACGATAACCGTGAAAAACGATTTGGTTCATTTTTGAGATGAAATTTTAATTACCAACGTTATATTATTCTCTTGGCACATACTATTTCAAATAACTATTTAATTCTATAATTATAATAACACTATGATCAATAGAAGAAGCGGTAACTAAATAAAATTTATAAATAATATTTCATCGATCCACTTGGATGAGCGCATTACACAATTTTACAAAAAATCACAAATTTTTACATTACACAACTGCGTATAATATATTGTATACTAAAATAATGACATCATAAATTACAACACAGTTCATACAGTGTAGTGGTGGTAGCGTGGTACTATTTTAAACTTGAATAATTAAAACAATTCTATATTATTATTCTTTTAATTTCCAAAAAAGTTTTTATTAAAGAAGTCACTATTCCGGCGTTCGTTTTGTATCTACCTATTATCACGTTCTATGCTGTGATACTGTATCGATAAACATAATTTGGCATAAATTAAAATACCATGCACCAATGTAATATAATATAATATTAGATAATTATTTGGAATTTATTGTTATTTGTTAATTCGTCATATTATTAATTATTATTGGTAATAAGTAATAACTCTAAGCATAAAACATTATAGTAATACAATAATACGGTTTACTTTACACAGTACACCCAGAAATACAGAAGAGATATATTTCACTATTTAGTCATCAATTATATTTTTTCACATAATGCAATAAGTCTATAATGTTAATAATAACGTATTAATTGTAAATCAGTCATAAGACAGTTTACTGTTGGCATTAATTTTAAAGCCATAGTTTTTTGTTTTTTAATGTTTGTTTGACAGAGGATATCAGCAGTCAGCTCAATATTTATTTTCTCTCTTTGGCTATAAATCAATTTTTCATTCAGTGGCACCCACCAATCTTGTGTTTTTAGCTTTAATATTGGAGTGAAATAACATTTTATCAAACGTTAAGTTAAAAGCATTTTCTTTGATTGCACAGTTAATATATTATGAGCATTATAAAATTATAATATTTTACCATGTTATCTACTTATAAAAATAATCAAACAATATGTGCATGGTGATCGTAACAATCATATCAATTAACTATAAATGTTTCACTAATATAATTATTTGGGTACTTCGTTACTGTTGTATTCCATAAGACCCTTAAAAATATCAACAATTTACAATTATAAGCAGAGCTCAGGTCTTCCATTACAGTAATTCTAAAATTGGTCGGAACCAAAAATGTAACCAGCTCATACAAATAAATCTATAGGTTGGAGAAAATAACACCCCTGTTGGAATTTAAATTTTAATAATAGTGGTAGTCAAATCAGAGATATGAACGGAGATAAAAACTTGTTGATCAATATTTGGACCAATCTCAGCATAGGACCCCACAATAATTAGTATAGGTACGTGGCAAATAATAAAACAATCACTTCCTTTATAGTTGCTTCATTATTTCTTGAAATATTCTTTTCAATATTTAGAATGGTTGAATTAGTGTTACACAAACAATTACTAGTCCGCTGTATAATGTGTTTATAAACCATGGTAATAAATAATAATAGTATCAAAAACTGGTAAGCAAATATTCATCGCATAAAACATAAATCCGTATAAAATATATTTAAGTGTATTTATATACCTAATTATTTATATATTTTTTTTTTAATATTTTTGAGTCAGATCTTAAAAATATTGGGATTCTTGGACCCTTAATTCCTCCCAGTTGGCACTTATGCAGTTGTCACTATACGTTCTACATAAAATAGTTTGTTTTTATGCTCAGTGTGCTTACTACTGAGTGTAAGCATACATACACATGATATCCCTATAGAAGATTGTCTCTCCATATTTTACTGCACGTAGAATTTGCGCTCAATGCTACAACTTGGATTTTCATCTTCCATCCTCAGGTGTGTGTATGTGTGAGTGGTTATGTGTTAGTAAGTTACAGCGAACGCGTTGTGATACATCACCCGTAGCGATGTATGGCGTAAATGTCGTATTAAGAATAATAATAAAACAAAGTATAATATAGGATGGACGTCCGGGAATATGGTCTGTAAAACTCCCTCAGAAATACTTTTTTTCCGCCTCCGCCGTTGTTGGTGCCGAATTTTTTACGTGATTCGACTGTTAAAATGTCGTGTCCGACCTCGTAAACATTATGTTCGATGCATATTTTACGTGTATCATACCGACTATAAATATACAAATATTATTATTATACATCTTAAATATTATACATAAACGCGCACGTGAGCATATTATACATAAACATATATATATTTATATTTTTGGTCCCACCCGAAGACACCCAAGACACGTTAAACGCGTATATATCTCTCAAAGTGGCACGCTCTACCTATATCATTATAGAAATAACATTGTGTACGACTAAGGATGGATACGATAGTGGGCGCGCAGAATGGTCGTGTACCTATCGGAATAACATATATCACAGATTGTATTTGTTTTATTTTTATTTTTATAACGACCCAGGCAACAACACTAGCAACAATATATTATATGCCTACATGTGTAGTATGCAATGCATCACTATATTCCTCCACTACCTTGGTGCTATAAGCGACAGTATAATAATATATAAGTATTATAATCTACTCGCCTCGGTATGTAGGTACAACAGTCATATGCACAGAAGTCACGACTGTAACCGACGAACGGGCGCGAATCACAAAATGTGGGCCACCGTGTAATGCAATACACACTCACACACACGCGAGCACACACACAAAAAATAACATTTTCCAATCGATATACTATACTATACGCACGACATTATAATATTATTATTATATATACGCAAGTTTCTCTTCATCTCTATTTCCGTCACTCTATCACCCCTCGGTGCGTCTCCCTCGCCACCACCGACTGCCCTATATATAAACACACACACACATCCACACCGCAGTTATAGAGTATACGAGTACGACTGCTCGCCGACGAGGGTTCGATGCCACCACGCGGCATTACGATTATTACAAGTGTACGTACACACACACGACACGAGTGTAATATAATTTATTATAGTGTGTGTGTCATACGCATAATAATATATATGTACATGCACACACGAGCACACGTGGTTAGGGTCAGTGTACGGATACCCCGTTCGGATGTATACCAAATATATTATATTATATATATATATATATGTATGTGTATGCATATGCATATAGGTATATATATATGTATAACATGTATATGCATATATGTATAAGATCCTCGGGGAACCGTATATTCATCCGACTGTCGGTCGTTGTGGAGGGCTATACGTATTATAGAACGGCCATGGCGGTGGTTATTCCTGGGGAGAGGAGGTAGGGTGTTATTTTAGACACTGTGCCCTACGGTCAGAGGCCTATCTTAAATCCCAATTGCGTGTACTCAACCCGTTGTCGTTTTGGGTCCAATTATTATTTTATCTCCGTCAGAGAGATGATGCCGCTGCTGTACATCCAGCTCCACCGGACGTTTTTGTAATCCAATTTTACGCCACCACCACAACCAAACCGCCGCCGCCGCCGCCACGCACTTGACTGCAAATAGTTCCAGACCCTTTCGTTGTGCTGTAACAGTTAATTATTATTACAGTGTGTACAAACTGATATTTATAAATATAAAAAAAACTAATATTTATCAACGACTGCAGTCCGCAACATTTTAATATTATACGTCAAATGTGGGCAAGTTCAAATATTGACACACGTGCAACAAAGAAATTGGTCCTGAAATGTATAAATCAATATTGATCAATGAATGGAATGTGCTTAAATACATTATACCTCAATATAAAATATACGAAAAAGTTTTGTTTATTTTTTTTTTTTTTTTTTGGTAGGTATAGGTACTGTCGACATACTATTATAATATAAATTATTTCTTAAACATTGTTAGAATAATAATTCTATTTATAAGTCTATTTATTATTATCAATATTGAAAGAATTAAATTTGTGAAGTTAACATTTCTTATTGAATCTGTGACCGTAAATTATTATTAAATACAAATAATTTATATTTATTACTATTCATCAAAATTAAAAAAAAGTGGACAAGTGAGCAAAGCTGGCCGACTGCTGTACTATAAGTGTCTAGAGGTGTTGCTGTAACAGATGGGTTCAATTTGAAGTTATCATTATATTTATGAAAAACCATTCTGAGAGATTATCTGTCAGTCTATAATATTACTAAGAATATTGTATGATATTATTATTGTGGTATTGAAAAACTTTTATGTTACTATTACACATTAGTAATACAGTAGGTAGGTCGAATTAATTTTTGCCAAAAAATTTACATTTAAAAATGTCATTGTGTGTATACTTTAAAAGTTTTAAGTACCGATGAAGAGTATTTTTAAATTACGTCAAACTAACTAACACCATTATTCTCCGTTATAATATATACAAAATGATAAAATAAATATTTGGTGAACATTTCTAGTATTTTACGGTAGTTTGTTTTTTAATTACAACAAAATATGAAAACCGTTCGATGTGAATTTGTTATTTAATGGGTGAATATCCAATATCAAAAAATGTGAATTTCAAACGTTCATAAAAAATTAATTTGACTTTCCGCTAAGAAAAATTATGGGAAATCTTGTATTGAATTTTCAAATTACAGATATTAATAGAACATTTTTATAATTTTACAGTTTTACATACATATTATTATTACCTACCTATATTATAATATAACACATACGTAATTCTTTTATACCAATATTTCCTATATCGTTTCCTTCAGAATTTATAAATTAATTATGCTACTTATAATAGATGATAAATTAATCAACAATCATTAGATTTGTCATTCGTATTATTTTGCGATTAACTATTATTTCAATATACTACCTACTTACAATAGATAAACAATGTTGTGTTAAAATTCAAAAAAATATCCACAGCATAGGTATATTGCTATTTGAATAAATTATTCTCAAAGTTATTCTCACTTACTTCCAAATTACTACAGCTATACGATTTAAAAAAAAACATACTTAATTGTATTTCCAAATAAAATATAAAAGACAATGAAAAATTGGTAATATTTAAATTATTAATGTCAGGTACCTATATTAAAAAAATAAAAAAACATTAATAAATAAACTAATCAATACTTAAATATATCAGAATTGAAATAAATTTAATTGAATCATAAATAAAAATCCATTCTTGGTGTACCACGAAACAGTATTATAACAATAAACTGTTTTTATATTTTTAACTTAACGATGTTTGTTTAAATTGTAATAAATAAAACTTCATGATTTTTAATGAGATGGTTGTTTGTCAATGCAATAATATTTTGGTATTCAATATTCCACCCCATTATTTATTTACTTAATTTTTTTCAATAAAATGTAATATTTAGTTTTAAATATTTTTCAGATACCTACTGACAAGAATTATAACAATGGATAATAAACCGTGATATGAAATCGGTGGTATAGATTCGAAATTCAAATTTAACATAGATTAAAACTTTTATTTTGAATTAAAAATATTTAAATACAATTTTTTCACAGTATAGCATACAAGTTTCATCGTATTATAACTTATAAGTCATAATATTATGTATATATTATAATATTATCGAAAATTATGTAATTATTAATATTTGGTGAGCTAGAAATAAAATGTAAAAGACAAGTTTAAGTTAAAAATAGTAATCACCTATGAAACTCATTAATTTTCAAAAAAAGAAATACTTTACAAGTTGAAAGTTTAAGCCATAAAACTAATTAAATTGCCAAGTTTGTGAATATAATATTAGAATAACGATGAAAATTAACAATATCTTATACTGGCTACAATAACTAAA
>WHPZ01556125.1:0-10606 GCA_016617965.1 Macrosiphum rosae | reverse complement strand
TTATTATAATATTTATGTTTTTATTAAACTGTAATTTACAATTATAAATTTAATTCTTTGAACAATGTGATAATTGAATAATAAAACCATTTTATTAATTTATTATCATGTTTATTGTTTGATGCAATTTTCCAAAAAAGTATTATCATATTAACAGAATACAATAATGAAATATAAGTAGAACAAATAGAATTTATAAAATCTAGCTAGTGAAAATAATCGTGGTGAAGATCTTATTGACATCATATTACCAACACTTTTGTATCATAAAATACTCTAAACATTTTATGTTTTTTATTATTTATACATTTCAGAGTATATACCTATGATTCATTTTTCGAAACATGAAAACTTAAACAATAGCTTTATTGATCTCGTATTATAGCTTTATTCCTTACAGATATATACAACATATTTCTATCATGGGAAATAATGGGTAGGTCTGTAATTTTGTAAGCGTTTAAGTTTTAAACATTATATCGTGTTGAATCACAATTATTGTTTTTTTTTTTTTTTAATGAAATATTGTAATTATTAAAATAGACAATGTATTGTTTATACACATCTGGTAGAGGTCGATTAAAATACAATGGCGAAAGTGTTAGTTATAATTAATAAGTCATAGCTTGATGCCAATATAATTTATTATAAGAAACAATAGTGATACACTGATACAGTGCCTATTTTATATTAAATTATCTTTAAATCCTCCATACATAACCTTTAATTAATTTTGTATGTTGAAGAAGATACTCTTACATTAACTTATTAATTTTGGTGTACACCCAGTACCTCCTCTTTCTTGTAGCATTATTTATTTTTAATCAACCTTTTCGCGTTAAATTACGCATAATATATTACGCATAATGGGACCTACCTAGTGAGCGTCAAATATTTTAAGAATTCCCATTAATCAAGTAAAAGATTTAGAGGGACTGTTTTATAATTTATAATTATAATTTAATTCCAAATACGAAATTATATCAAATTAAGATCATAAATTTAATCTTCAGTCTTACGAAAAATTATGGCACCATAAATATTTTTTGTACATAATATATTATTAAAACAAAAAAAAAATCTAATTGTTGAGGAATTATGTTTAAATCAGAATATATAATTATTATATACCTTAGGTGTATTATTGTATATTATTAAAATATGTTTTCATTATATTTTATTTTAGTAACTTAATTATATAAGCACATTCTAATTTAGACATAATATGTTATCATTATATAGCTTTTATTTTTTTTTTATCGTTGAATACAGGTACTCGTTTAATTTAAACATACAATTGGCAACATACATTTTTTTTTAGAAAAACTTAAAGACTGGTATTATATAAATGGTAGTGGTGTTTATATAACACAATACAATAACGATTATTTTCAAGGGAAAATAGTAATCCATTGTAAACACATCTATCATCATACACTTCTAGTTTATGTTCAAAATAAATATGTATTTTTACCATTCTTTCTATTATATCTAGGTATAAATATTATAGTTAAATTGAATAATAGTTATTGACTATAATACATGACATGTCTTATCAATAAATTGTGTTTATTTATATAATGACTAACCAATTACCTAAATCTGTTGTTGGTATTAAACACTTGTATGTAGAAATACTAATTGTTTATATATTTTTTATTTATATAATGATATTTTTACAATCTGTATGGATACTGACGATGATATAATGTTTTAAAAACAGTTCATAATATTTTTATTTTGCTGAAACACCCTAACGATGCTACCAATAAGAAATTTATTTATTGGTGAAAGCAATATTATTATCATTATTATTTATTTTTTTTTTTACTAATAATATATATTTTCTTTCTATCATACTTACAATTTATTTAGTTACATAGTATACTGTTATACATTTAGATTTGTTCGTTATTGTCAACGATTTAGAAAACTGATTTTTTTTAAAAGCATAGCAACGGTGAAAATCATACTAGCAATATTATTATACACTCTCGGTTCTTATAATAGTTTACATTGTTTTTCTACTCCCAAGGTACCTATACTATACGCAACCATTCAATTGAAATTGGCCATTAAACCGCCAACCCTAGTGACTTACGACAATACTTAGCAATGAAGTCACTGTTTTAGGGTATTGGACGTAATAAAATATAATATCACTTGAAAGAAAAGATTTGATAATTTGTTTATCCAAAAGCTAAGTAATAATTACTATTTTTAATAACTAAATAATATGTGACTAGTTTGATTAGTTTAAACTTAAAAGTATAATACAACTTAAAATAAAAATAATTGAATACCTATCTATAATATTTAACACCAGCAAAAGAAGAATTAACTAGATACCAATATAAATAGGTAAGTCATATTTATTATTTTTATATTCTGAACAATGAATGTATTGGTTTTACAACAATGTGTAAGTTTTTTTTTTAATTTTTTTTTGTGTCTGTGTTCACGATAAGTAGTAGAAATAATGCTTCAATTTTTAACTTCAGTATCTTTTTCGACTCGAAAGTGAATATTTTTGGTGCATTAGGGAGGTAAAAATTTCTAGTAATTTTCAAAAGCTCCGGGAAAAAAAAAAATTTTTATAAGATCGGGAATTTTTACGCAATAAACCTGTTTTCGACAAAATCGATTTTGGTTTTTGGTGTAACTCTAAAGCAAATTGTCTTAAATAATAAGTATATATTATATTCATTTGAAATTTCACTGGTTGTGTATATTAGCATTTTCTATAGACGATAAAATTTAGAAAAAATTGGGTGCTCAGTGTAACTCTTTGTTATCATCGTCATGTATGATTTGTTTGTGATTGATATTTGGTGGTGGTATTGTAACTCAGGATTTGTGCTTGAGCAAGAAATATAAGTTGTACTTTATTGAGTTCTTTGGGTTTGGTTTTTTTCTCTTTATGTATCCGTTACTTTATTTGTTGTCTTAACCCAACTTTTAATTTGTTAGTCCATCTTATCGTTTGAATCAGAGTTCGTTATATTTATTGGTTCAATTATGTTCGCTGTATTTATAAGTTATAACTATTGGTGTTAACAATAAAGTTGTTTGGAGTACGTCGATTTATGGTCATGTTTATGCCGTATATCCAGTCGACTTGCAGAGGATACAAATTACTTATTCTTCCGATATAAATATTCGGTGGTTTTTTCCATCAAAGCCGATGAGTAGTTTGAATTTTTGACTTGAATGAATACTTTCCACCTGTAACTTATTAGTATAATATATTCGTAATATTAATTCTTTAAGCCAGCTCTGAGGCGGGGAGTTGAGTTAGGTGGGACGATATCGTATTGTTATTTGTTACTCTTATTATTATATTCTTATGTGTGTTATTATAGAAATTTGAGAAAAAAAAAACGTATATCTGTATTGTATAAATTACGTAATGTTATGGGCTATGAATTTGTTTTTAATTTCAATTGCCCTGTAATTTACAGGAAAGGAGGTTTTCTACTAGTCCTCTCGATGCAAAGCTTTTTTTTGACGGAAAGTCAAATTAAATTTTTATGAGCGTTTGATGCTTTGAAGAATTTTTACAACAATGGATATCCACATGATTTCTTATGTGGCTATTTTCTTATTTTGTTGTAGTTCAAAAACGAATAAATTTAGATTCTTGAAATGTAGACTTTAAGAGTTTATTTTATGAATTCCTATACTTGATGAAAGTTTAAAATAATTTTGACTCGTTTTGAGCTGTTTATGGACATTTAAAATTACATTGTTGGATCAAAAAGTATGATTATTTAATACAAGACACCTGATATATTATAACAATAGCAGTGAACAAATATTAAAAATACTAAGGTACAATTTTTGTTTATAAGTATTCAATTTCCGATTTTGACAACATTTATCAAATTTAAAATTTATACGATTTTTCTGTTAAAAATGTATAAAATAACTAACATTTATAGGTATGTATTAAAAATTTGAGACTAAGTTATGCGTAACTAGTTATTCAGTAATCAAAAAATCTAAAAAAATATGTATATAAACACAGATTTTTTTATAGTTATTTTATGTTCAAATTTGAACGATATTAGACATTTAAACAAAGAAGAACGATTTTACGCAGTTTTGTGTTATATCTTAAAAATATTATTCTTGGGTTCTTGAAACTTCTAAAGTATAATATTATATACAAAAATATGACAGTAAACAAATAATGATAACCGGCTACCGTATTAATAATAACAATATAAAATATCTTGGGCTAGCAAACCGTCTCCGCTCAGAATCGTTTTTCGTACATGATACCTTTATATCATTGCATTCAAATTTATCACAATGCATTGCAGGCACCCACTTGCTGTAAAAGAAGAGCGACTTCCACTTGCCCGCATTTTTTATATTGCATCTTTACCCGTGATTTCTGTGAATGTATTATAATGGGATGTATATTTTCTTTGTTTGCTGAATCAGGTTTTTCTGATCTGCTTCTTTTAAGAGAATAATTGATTTGGTAAGAACGACCTTCGATATGAAGATGAGTAAACGTAACAAGGGTTCGTGGTTGCTATGAATGAGTTTCCATTATTTTCATATTATATGAAATTGTATTTGTTACCTATTCAATCGAATGTTTTAAATTATCCTCGACTAGGCAATAGATAATTGTTAATCCAATGACTATAACGTAATGCTTCGTGAAGAAACCTGCTACACTAAAAATCTATTTTAGTATCGGTGAATATGGTGGAAATGTATATTATATTATGTAATATATGATTTCAAATCAATAATTACCAATTTTATACCAAATATTAAAATATTAACCACTCATCAGCCATCTCTATAGTTTTTTTTTAATATTAATAGCATAATATATAATAATATGATAATATTGAACTATTTTGGTAGGTATATTAAATACATGATTTGTATGGATAAAATTTACTTTAAGGAGTGAAATACATCACTATTGCTGTCTAGTTATTTTAAGATCTTGAAATATTAAACTACCTTTATGATAACTTGAATACTAATTCATATTTGATATACTAATGAAAACAACGAATTTCATTTCATAAAATTGATATAACATAATGTGTAAAGACAATTACATTTTAAAATATACATTTATAAATGCGTAAAAATATGATATTAATATAACACTTTTAATATTATCATTTATATTAGGTATTTGTACTTTCTTTTAAATATATTGTTAATTAAGTAAATGTTCAAGGAACATTTTTATGTTCAGTTGAGTTTCGTTAAATATTTCACTAAAAACGTTGATGTTATGATAAAATATAAAATGGAATAAATTATTATTAATTTATTAAAATTAATTTATTCCTTATATTATTTTATATTGAAAATGAAGTCAGCTACACTGAAATTTAAATACAATTATATAATTGTAATTTATTAAATTTCATTTAACCGTCGATTTTAGATTCAAAGGAGAGCGATGAATGACTTATTTTTTTTACATGTAGATTTGTTTTGTTCGTCATCAAGTTTTGGAGCAGAAAAAATGCTTCGATTTTGATGGTGATTTCTGGTAGAAAATTGTATCTAGAAGTTCAAGTGTGAAGTAAAAATAATCAAGAAAAACTAAAAAAAAATTACAGGAAAACTGAAACATTTACGCAACACCAGTTTTTTACAATACAAACTTTAGTTTTTTGTTGTAATTAAAAACACCAAATAATCTAGATACTTGAAATTTCCACTAAACATTTTTTATTATTTTTAATATCTGTTTCTAGACACGATAGGAATTTAATAATCAAATGTAAAATAAAAATTTCTCTTCAAATAATTATTTTTTATATTTTATAGAAAGTAATTAAAAATATTGTACTAAAGATGGAAATAAATATTTTTTTTCCTAACGAGCTTGGTTATTTTATTTTATTTGAAACTTTTTAACATCACGTGCCTATATACAACATAATATTATTTTATATATACTATGCCATATTAAAAGTATTTAGACTAAAATATATTACTAATAGTAAGAACAAATTATAAAATATCCATTATCCATAGTTATATATATAGGTATAAGTCTGACTGCGGTTTGTCTCTGTATAATACAATATCGGAACAGCATCTTTTTCTGTATGCAATGATTAATTCAAAACCCACAATATACGAGAGTCAGTATTTTTCTTTGATTTCATTACAAACACTTTTGACATTTCGTTTGCTTTTATAAAACCGGCAAAATACTTTCATAGTGTACCCATAAATATAATGTGTTTTAATATAATATTGCGTACGCACATAATATTATCACACACATAATATTATATATATAGTTCTATCGAAGCGTGTTTTATTTATTTCCATACAAAACGATAGTCAATATCAGACATTTTCGACCGAATGGTAATTCTATAATGTCGATAAATATTGGGTTATAGCTGACGTTGTTGGACGAGAGTAAACATGCGAGTTGGCGATTTAGTGTTATACACTAATTTAATTACCGGTAACGGGCACCTCGTGTTCCAGTTAAGGATGAAATATGGATGAGAACGTTTCAGATAACATAATTGTAGATTATGTTCACTAAACACGATGAATTAAATCACTGCGTGTGATGGATGAACGGTGCACGGACTCACATTTGGCCACCGGAAATTATACATAATTTGCTTGGTTATAGTTAGCAGTTGCACTGAATATTATTGCGTTGAACTTATACATTCGAAATTTTAACTCGCTGAATTAAATAGAATAGCATTCTAGGAAGTAGGAACATGTATTTATTTTAAACGGTTTTTACTATTCATACAGTTATTTTATTACGCGATAAACTTTGGTGAGCATTTAAGTTTGGAATAATTTTCATTTCATAAGGATGAAGGACATAAACTTTTCCAGAATAAACTGAATTATAACTATGTATATACTTATTAATATCATTCAAAAACTGTTTATTTAGATTTGCGAGTTGAGATTCACCAAAGTATAAGCTCTTGAATTGTGGGGTGACTTTAAATGTTTATAATTTTAGTGAAGTGAAGGGAAAATCAAGTTACATAAATCGAATAGATATTTTTGAACTTTTTATTTCTGTAAAAGCTAAAAAAAAAACATTTCTACAGTGCCTTAAGTTTTATGGAAAGATTTTACTCCTACCAAAGTTATTTATGTTTAAATACTGTTCTGGAATTCATTATAATTGTATTATATTATAAGAAAAAAATATATTAAAAACAATTACAAATTTTTTATCTACGGTACCGAGTTGGATATATATTTTTTTGATTCTGAGCGAAGCAATGAATGTATTTATACCATAATAACGTGTTTCTATTTGTGTCTGTATCTATACCTACACGAAAAGTAGAAGAAAAAATGCTTCGAAAGTACATGACGTGCATTTTAAAGCGTAGTTAATTTAAAGGACAATAAAATCTGTATACTTCTGCAGTCGTAATGCCATTAACTGCATGCAGTGCCCGACAACTCATAACCCCGGTTAGTGCACACTCACTCGTACCCGGGTTGATATCGATATCGCACTCACCTTTGCACTCGAAATCGGCAACTCACATAAGCTACTAGCTAGAAAGGTGTATTCGAAGTAACGCATACCATGGCGAACACCAATGAAATGTTGAAACTTCAGTTACAATTGTTACACAACACGTTGTGTGACTATCCGAAATCGACAGGTGGTTTTATCAAAGAGTTTATCACTGTTCCGCAGATAATTTCGCTGTCGGAGAACAAGTCCTTTTTTGGCAGTACCCTCTGGTAACACAGGCCATAGAAAAAAGCCTAACTTTTTATGTTATATCATTACTTACCTAGTTCATAACTCATTGGGTGAAAAGCGAGTTTCGTGTGATTATCAGATTATGAGTAGTGAGAACGACCAACTTTCCTAATACACGGTCGTTCAAAGCACTTAGACTCTTATGTTATTACTTAACATTTATAATATTAGTGATGACCATTTTCTGTATTGAGCTGTAATCGGATCGTTATTATTATGCATGATAGGTTAATCTTAATAGGTATTACTATAATCGAACGTAACATGGTAAAATCTTAAGCTAAATTTTAGTGTTTTTAAAAATTTAAAAATATTTATATGACTTGACTGCATCATTAGATACTTCTTCATACATTACAAAATAATAGATAATTGTTAATTTTCATTATAACTTAACAAAGGGGTCCACACGCCCATCTAATTGCATGGATTAACGATGATACACCGGAAAAATATATAATTCATCATAACATTAAAATAGTCGATTATGTGTATTATTATGGTTTCTAAAGACGAGAGTTTAGACGTAACACGGAAAAAAGTTTATTACAAGTCAATGTAATTATTGCATAAAGACAATAAGTACGTTCATGCGATATGATGCAATACTATTGAAACTTAAAAAAAAAATAATGGCATGGACTTAGTTAAATATTTGTAATATATATAATATAATACTATTATGATATTGTCTATACAATTCTATGAAATTATTTTCAAATTAAAATAGTAAGTGAATAATTACGGATTTTCCTCATCTGACGTGTAATCAAGATTATTAATTATTATTGTAATTGACAAAATATTAAAAATATGTTTTATGGAAAGTCTCGTGCATAAAGTGTATACAAACTTACTTCCTTATCTCCTTGTAATTTATTACCATCAAATATTTAAAATGTGAATCCAGCTGAAAAGGATTTTCTAAAACTAGAAGGCGCCATATCACTACAACTTATCCTTTAGTGTTGTGTACTTAACTGTACATGAAAACGTTTGCATAACACCACGAGCACAGTAATTCCGGAGCTTACTGAAACAGTTGACAGTAGTCTAGCTAAAATGGGTATATATCTATCTTAGGTGACTGTAAGTTCCTTTTAAAAATTTTCTCTGACCTCATAATTACAAACGAGATTATAATTTTCCAGAACACAGTCGTAAGTAATAATTGTACTCACACGTTATCATACAAAAACTATATCAAAAATATTATCGTATTGGAAAAAAGTTTAAAGACAAATGATAATTATTTCACCACTATAATACAAAAAAAAAAAACAAATTAGCCCTCAAACAAACACCCCCGATCCACGAAAAAAAATATAATAATAATACCTGAATGAATAAAATATAATCGATCACGTTTTATTATTTTGTAGGTATGGTTGGGTTAGGTTTCTATTAAATCTAAAAAAAATTTACATCGTGTATATAAAATACATTGTACACCATGATTGTTATTTATTGATTGTAGGTATAGGTACTATAAACATTTATTGCAGCCGAATAAAGTGTTTTATAGGTACTCTGGTCTCGGATAAACCGACGAAATACAGATTTATATATTAGTAGGTAGGTACCGTACTTTTACTGACCAACTGTCTACAGTGTGCTGAAATGTACCTATATGTATACTCATATAATATATGTATACTCATTCCACATGAAGTACCTATACATTTGCGTTGGCCCAGAACGTTAAAAGAAACGCCGTATTATATTATTATAATCTGGAAATTTATAAGTACCGTTATCGGGGTAGGTACTAGTGTATTATTCTTCGTGCGCACAAAAGGGAGAGAGTAAGTTCTTGTCGATAATGGACGTTATGACCGAATTTCGTGGTGCGCCGTGCCGAGGAAATGTTGTTCTCGATCTCACGGCAATCGTTTTTGAAAATCCAAATTGGAAAAATTAATATCACCCCGGGAACCAGCTAACTGTAATAATATTTCGGCATCAGGAGGAATTACCGAGTGAAAATCCAATAAACAGTGCTCGAGGCTCGGAAGCTATAGATCATAATATTACCTTATGCTGTATAGGTACGTGAGCTCCAAGAGCGATAGCAATACATTTGAAAAGCATTATGACGAAATCGACTATTCGGATAAATTTAAGGTTACTATCCTTACGATGGTTATCGACTCGTCATCAAGATCGATACCTGTCCAACTATGTCATTATCGATAATTATAATACTGTGTTCGTTATTCACCATTATGGAGACATGATTAATTAATATTTTGCCAATCGTATTACAGTATAATATACCTTCATGTCGAATTAGCGATTTGTTTTGTTGATATCATAATATGTTTTATCTGAAGACTAATATTCAAATTCGAAACATAACATAAATAAATAAATATTTAACATATACATAATATTATATTGTACAACTTAGAATTTTATTTAATTAAATACAAATAAATACCTACTTCAAAATATATATGAATGTTATTATTATTAAATCTCGATTCCGTATTCATTTATGACTTAGAAATAAAAAAGGTTAGGGGGAGCTAGACGAAAAAATGCACTTCAAGACTCAAGTACATAAAAGCATAGACATGAGATTTAAGTTTTTACAGTGAATAAAAATATATTCATCATTCGCGTGGATTTTATAAAATAATATATAATAATAACAGAATCACTTTTTGTTGCATATAATATTATGATATAAGCAAAATATTTAAAGTACCTATGGCCTGGGGGGGGGCTTTATTCCCAATAACCTCCCTTGTATCGGCGCCTGATAAAAGTATACTTGGTGTGTTAATTATCTCAGTCTTATTTATTATCACATGGCATATATAATATCGAACGTCG
>WHPZ01556116.1:0-11661 GCA_016617965.1 Macrosiphum rosae | reverse complement strand
ACACGTACAGTAGAATTATATATAATATAAAAATATTGTTTATATTTATACTCAATGATATAACATACAAATACAATCCGCATATAGTAATATAGTAATATATATTATTGTATTTGACGGTGTAATTCTATCATATTAGGTGAGGTATCCTGCAGGGACTCAACTTTGGGTAAGGGGATATGGGGGGATGCAGTTAAATGTTAGGGTATTTGAAAGTCACCAGACCGTCCTTGGACGAAGTCAATAACCTGCAAGCGGAACAAAGTCCATATCCAGCAACAACAGACCTAATATATGCTGATTATATAAGCACGGATCGCATAATAAAGTAGTGACGTCAATCAGGGCGATAAGGAGATGGCCTCCTTATACTAGCGGCATGCCTTATATAAATAGAAGCCATCTGTACGCAGAACTTCAGAGACACTTAACTCATAATCCCACCGTATGGTACTTGTGTGGGTCACGGACTTTGTAACAGCCGCATCGCCTCTGAGTACATTCCCAGTCCGATATAGAAGTTAAATAACATTTATCGCAGGTATAATTCTGTCTCGACAATTTCAACAATTCTTAATTCGTTTTCAAGTTTAAGATAACTAGTTTTAATTATTATTAACTTTGTGTTCGAGTTTAGGTATACTTTATTCAAACCTCTACCTATCCGACCTACAGTGAGCACGTGCATTTCTCGTTAAAGAAGCGTGTCAGTCACACCTATAGCAATCTCGGTCACTACGGGGTGGATTTCCCGCTCGGTATTGTTCGTGCACGGAAAAAAAAAATTACTAAAATATTTTAGTGAAACAAATTATAGTAGATATAACTATTTAATTGGTAAAATAACTACAATGATTTACTTATTATGACTATATAAATATAGTTATTTGTTATGGTAATGTTTACTATATTTTATAGTTTAACGCAGTTTTTAATGTTTGAATTAACTAAAAAATATAGTTAAAATAGCATATTTCAGTTCGAATAACTACAATATAACTTGACTATAATATTTTAGTGAGTCTGACTAACCTTATAGCTATCCCTATAGCAATCATAATGTACAGTCAATCCTACTATTTTTATAGTACGAACAACTGTTTTGTTTTTTCTATATGGGGAGGGGGGAAACAGAAAACAGAGTGTGATTGTGTGGAATAAAACGAAAGAAAAATGAATGATCCATGCATATGTATCACAATGTTTAATTTTTGCACCCCCTAGTATGTTTGACAAGTAATACCTATAGGTAGATATATCATTATACCGCATACCGCGTTGGTTGTCCGTTCAGTGGAGTGGCGAACTTCATTAACTTTTGAGGCACAATAATTTATATCAGTAATTATAAATATCTATATAAATAATTACGTATTTACGTAAATGGTAACTGAGAATGATCGGCTTAGTCTTAGTGTGTACTTAATAAATTATTTATTATATGTGAAATGACCCTTACTTCTCAGTCTCCAGGACACCCAACACCCATTTAGATGAGGCTCGTGCCTCAAATACAGTCCTTCGTCACGCCACTGTGGCCGTTTATACGTCATACCTAGTGTACCTACTGCATTGAGAACGCAACGGCCCCATTTTAATTATTTCCTTATCATAATATACCGAAGTTATATAATTTTATATATTAGATAGGTAAGTAGGTATTAATCATTTTATCTAGATCAAATGCATAACAATACGATAATCGTTGTGTGCGTAACAACATTTTGATTAAGAAATCTTAAATATATGCAGTTGAATTAATGCTCTGACAAGTTTAAAAAAAACATATAATCAATTGCATAAATAATTATAATATCGATATATTATTATTAAGATGTATAATAATATGTTTTAAATCATGAACATAATATTTGAATGTTGTACGCAATGTTGTACGTTATAGAATTCAATTAATAATATGTTTAACACGCTTTGAATGGAAACCACAAATGATTTGATTATAATATTTGAGTAAATTAGGAAGTCATTAAACCAACAACAATAATTTAAAACTCATACACCACGATGGGAGGATTATTCGTTATATTGATTCATTAATTGGTTCAGAGAATTTATGATGGTATAATATAATTTTATGATACAATCTTTTATAAGCTCTTCATTAAATATTTCGACTGTAGATGTAATAAAAAACTATTTATTACATGTCAACAGTTCAGAAGTCAATTGTATCATACATTCATGCAGCTTTAAAGGTTTTTTTTCCTATGTACCTTATTATCCACACACATTATGTATTTATATATGGATTGTTATGTTATAAAACGTTACACACACATTATCGTAATAACGGCCTTATCACTCCGAAGGTCATTACGTCAGTACGCCACACGATTCGTATTTTGTGCAGAGCCCGGCTGCATCACAGGTGTACAAAATATTAATCTAATTTATGAATTTTAAAGTTTAATCAGCTGTTGAGAACTGTGTAGTCGATTATAATATTTGAATCCGCAGCATTCACAATCACTCACTATTACTACCTTGATAATACACCATAATATTATTGATACGTATGTATACAGTAGGCACTTGAGACTTTAAGTGCCCAGTCAATACTAGTCCTTAATACACATAAGTTGTAATACCATATGTTATACATAAACGATGCGATAATATTAACTCATGTACCTAACGGGAGTCATAATGTCTTATGGATAGGTAATATGATTGGTAATATGTACCAGATCTAACATATTATGTATACGTGTTTTTAAAATATTATTTGTACTACGTATAATATCGTTGCTATATCGTTTTAGTGTCACACATTCGGGAGAGGAAAGAAAAATGTTAACGTCGAATAACTCTCAAAAGTTGAAAACAATATACAACAACAACCCATATGTTATGCTTGTACCTACACATATTTCGTTTCTAATAAATATCATATACTTTGGTACCTAGGATATCTACTACAGTACTACCATGTTTTTATTTTTACTGCACGCTCGAGCGTCTGCGAAAATATGTGCTTTTTGTTCGCCATGCGAGTACAATACAATATTATCGCCGGAAGAGTTTATGCCGTCACTCCCTCGCCCCCCCGCCCCTCCCTGCCCATAGACACCATCCATGTCGACTCGCAGCACACGCCTCGGCACCGGAGCGCGCACGCATTGTCAGAATCATACGGTTTCTATTCGAAAACATTTCGCCATCCGCAAATAATATAATATGATATATACATGAACAGCTATAGATCCAGATGAATGCCCAAGTTATACAGGACGATTGTTTTGACAGGAAACACCATCGTCAGTATCTCGGAAAGTGTTACTTATATTGTTTCTGAAAATATTACTTTTTTTCATATTATAATTTAGACTGATATAATGTTGAAAACAAAATGAATATTTTTTGTTATTTCATATCATATTGTAATTATACCTATTACTGATTTTTTTTTATTGAACTTTTGAACTTTTTTGGATAATAAAATACATTTTTAATTTGATTATATTCCAAAGCGGAATATTTTTTTAGAATTTTTATATGCATAAAAAATCAAATTTCGAAAGAGAAGTTCATTTATTAGTGATAAACATTTAAGTTCCAAAGATTAGTGTAGACTGTAGAGGATCAACATAATAATATATATTGGGAGGAGTCTCATCTGTACTACTTCACTCATCAGTCTTCCGTTCATCGAAATTTAACAAAGGTACTATATTTAACTACTCGTTCCAAATTCCGTATTTTCCTTATACCAGATACGAGTTTAGCTCAGTTGGTATACGCATCGGCTCTTAATATTATTATTGTTATTATTATCCCAACAAAAACACTCCGTGTGAAAAAACCGCTAAGTATAAAAAAACGTCTCTAAGAGTTGTGATACTAAACAAATAAATAAATAATAAAATTCGGTTATAGATTCTGAGTGGAGCGATGAATGTATATTGGTTTTAAATTATATGTTTTTTTCGTGCCTACCAGCAGTAAAAATGCTACAATCTTCAACTTTGAGAATGGTTTCTGGTAGAAAATTGGATCTAATTTGTACTATTATAGGGGTAAAAATTTTGCGGCCTAAAGATATAATTATTTTCTGTGCACAATGACATTTTTCAAATATTTAGATTAATATTAATCTATATTCTATTATAGAATATAAGTAGATATTAGATATAATAATATAAGAATAGGTCATGGGGGATTCATGATCCCCCCCCCAGTGTCTACGCCCATGATTCTATACCTTTTTACTGTACGCTGTGTTGACTTTTACGTTAAGAGGAGGTTACATCGCCTACATCAATCATTATCAGTGGTAAAATGGTAAAAACATGTCAACGAAAAACAAACGAAACATATTTATCAAAAGTAATTTTTTTTTAGAGCAAAAATACCTATCAAGAGATTTATAGAGAACAATACATCGGAGACAACCTCATCGGTGTTTTTTGAAATATTAATCATGAAAAATGTTACAGTTATTTACAAAATGTAAGAAAAAAAGTTTTGTGCCTGTTATAACGCGCTTTATGTAGAACAATAGAAAACCCAGATGAGGTTGTTCCCGAAATTATTGTTCTCTATATATCTCACTATAGATATATTTTTGCTCTAAAACCACTTTCTAATAATGTTTTGTTTATTTTGAGTTGACAATTTGACACGTTTTTACCGCTAATAACGATTGTCCTCTTAATTGTATAAATAATTAATAATACTATGTTAATTTATTATTATTTATTATACAATAAATCATATAGATATGTGCTTAGTTGTTGACAGTTTTATAAAAAATACTTTCAGAATTGAATTTAACACAGTTACAAATATATTAATTTACAGATTATTTAAGAACAAATACAAAATAAATACTTGTGGTACCTATGGTACCTATATTTAATACTTTTTAATTTTAATTATTTAATTTTACAATTAAGTAAGAAAATTAATTTTATACTTATTACGAATACTATCACAATTATTACTATCACATTTAAGTATCATTAGAACGGTGCACTAATTACTTAATTTTATTCTGAAAAATTAAAATAAATAAAAAACATTGTTGCATTTTAATTCTGAAATACTTTAATATTGATTAAATAATAAATTGTTGTTTATAAAGTATAAAATAAATAAATATTTTAATTTTAATTTTAACTATAAATATAAATCTAAAAACAATCTGAAATATGATGAATAGTTCTTTTGAATTTTCAAATAGAAATACGTCTGAGACAGTATTTAAAATAAAAAGTATTATAAATACTATACATTCATTTAAATACATTTACTCGAATCATTAGAAATTTAGAAATAAAGATTCACTAAAGTATTATATTATTATAATAACACGTTTTTCGGACAGTGGCCCACGTTTCGGTTGGCAATGTGTTGACGACGATATGTTTAATATAGGTTCCTTATGTATAGTCATATAGCCATATAGGATATAAGGATCTGATTTATTTTTGACGACAGATGTGCCCTGTAAGCGGATGAACAAATCGAGGGGTATATATATGTCCGAATATTGGAATATCGAAATTTTGCTCTTACATATTTATATTTCGTACGGTACGTGTCGACGACCCTTTTCAATATTCTGTTGTTATTATTATGATTGAGGGATATCTATACTACCTAGGTACTGCACTTACACCCCCTGCTCATCTCCATAGATCAGAAGCGTATTGACGGTAGAGGGTTGACCTGGTTGGATGACCTCCTCGCTAGAAGTGTTAAACCTTTTAATATACCAAAATCGTATGTTTAAAAAAAAGAATAAAGATTTTTTTCTTTATTTCTTTATTTCTTTATTTAATAAAATAATAATAATAATAATAGGAATTTTAAGGCAATTTACAGTGAATTAATAACAAAATATAAAAATATATTATATAATATTATTATAAATATATAATGTATTAAATTATTGAAAATGAAATACAATAGATGATATAGATAGATAACAAAAGTGAACATTAGAAAAATAAATTTTCATATTTTATAAGGCACATCTCGGGCTTCTAGATGATTGCAATATATTTAATAGAGGAATGTGCCAAGTATTCTTTCAAGTGATGAGGAATGAAAAAAAGTTCTTCGGTTCGCAAATTATCGTGGTTTTATTTTAAAGGAAATGAGGTATGAAGTATGAAGCAATAATCTATATGATTATTTAACAATTTGCTGAGAATAATATGAAACAAGAAATAAGAATATTGTCTCCTGACTTTTAATGACTGTAAATTTAATATAGGATGGAGAATACTAAGATCATAACTAGAGTGGGATGTACTAAAGATTTTGCAATTATAAGAAAGAAACCAAGAAATTTTATTTTGTATTTCTTTAATTTGTTTGTAATGAGTTGAAATCAATGTCTCCCATAAAGTACACGAGACGAGGACGACTAAGCGAAGAATAAAAGCTTTTAAAAGTATACATAATATATATATATATATATATTTTTATTTAAATTGTAATATACGATCGTTAAATTTCTTTTGTATTATAAATATAAATTTTGTTATTAATTTTGACATGTAGTCTTGAGATAGAAGTCATTCAACCTAACCGATTGGCTAGGTCGTTAGGTCATAAACTTATAATCAATCTTTATTAATTTCATTGTAGATGTCAAAATGTGGATCGCACTGATACCGACTCTAGACCCAAAATCTCTCCGGACCGACTACATTATAGCATTTGATTGAGTCGGGAAATCCCCGTGACAAATTAACAAGTCAAAGAAAAATGTAGTTATCTTTAATATGGATATCTTTTTTTTAATATGGTTTCTTTTTTTTGTTGGCATTGTGATGAGTATTTTAAATTCATGTTTTGTTGTACATCTACATTTCTACAGGGGTCATATAAAATGTTTTATGAATTATTATTAGGACATTTTATGATATTAAACAGGGTGAAGGGGGTAACCCACTCACTGCTTCGTTATTGGAAAACAATTTTATCCCCTCACTAATTAAATATATTTCTAAATATACCACTGACATATAGAAATGAAATAGATATAAAATGTTGTACAGCCGTACAGGTTGTTATTATTATTGATAAATATTTAAAGTTTTGATTTACGCTATACATGCATCACTCCGCTTATTAATTTTTTTAACATTTATACTTAGGGTTAAGATTTATACTCATAATGGGTAATGGCCACTAATGGGTATATTATTTATTTATTAGAATCTATTATAAATTTGGTCTGAAATATCCAAAAATCACCTAATGGCTCATATTTGTATTTGATACTAAAAATTATACATTTTGTTTTGTTTCATAATTTCTGTATAATAATAATATGCATGTTGTTGCATATTTTAAATATAAACATGAAAAATGTGTGTTTTTTGTTAGGTGTACTACTATTTAAACAAAAGTAGTAGAAAAGGCTATAATATATGCTACATCAAATAACTCTCCTAATTTACATTTTATAAAATCAGAGAATTGGTTTTTGACTGGAAAAAATTTTAAAATGTATGGTAATGTAATGGTATCTATTAAAAATGTTTTGGATTTATTTAAAAGTAATACTTAACAAAAATGATTTAGTTTACATAAAAAGTAACTTTATTCAATTTATTTTCGAATTAAAATATACTTCTATTTCACTTAATAATAGTTTGGAAATTATTGATAAATTCATTAATATTTTTTTTTTTGCATATTTTAGCATATTTTAACAAATGAAATGTATATTTTATTAAGTCCGAGCCCTACTTATAACTAATTAATTATTACTCGTTCGAAATTAATTTTGTATACATTCTCATATAATTCTCAAAAAAATATTCTGCATCGGAATGTGAAATAAAAAATGCAGGTGTGTAGGTACTTCAAAAAAGTAAGAAACTAAAAAAATTATAACAATAAGAACAGAAAGGAATATAACTTTTTCCCCAACAAAATTTTATTTTGTAACGAATTCAAATTATGAACAAAAAAAAAAAAAAAAAAACATTTCCAAAATCGTAAACAGTTTTCAATAAAATTAATTTTTCTTCCTTCATTAGAATCACTCTGTATTATATTGTTGCGTTTGTTATTCGTTTCCAGCCTGATCGCCACGACAACACATACACAATAGGTATCGCACGCGTGTATTATATTCCATCCAAACGGAACGAATTTTGATGGTCGTTATAGGAACTGACAGTTATTATTATGATTTATTGGTAATGCAATACTGAAATACTGAATTGGGTATAATACAATAATATAACATTGCGTATTGTGGAATGACACTTCACTGGCGCTTTACTGATGCTATTTATCGAGTAATATTCAACACGCAAATTGTGTGAAAATTCACTACCTAGGGTAAGCATTGGCATAAACTGCACAATTATAATATCATAATTTAATACATCGACGACGTAAGCATGAATATAATATTATGTAGCACCGACTGACTGTTGCTTCGATGCGGTAGTGATATTGAAATATTGAAATGATATCTTAATATAGTTTGTTTTTGATTTTATTGATTAGTGATTACTACTGATAACCTATACCACTGAAGTTATATTTACCCACATAATTGAGCTATTTAAATCGTCTTGAGGTTGGCTACCTACCGATTAAAAGTTAGTGAGGCAAATGTGCGTATACCGTGGTTAATATAATGTTATTACTTTTCTACGTTGAATTGGTTTTAAAATGAATACAATATTTTTATGTAGTTCATCGACAGAAGGGTCCGACTGGCCTATAGTGCAGATGTGCTAACACACTTACACACGGTAGGCACTCGACCGTATGGCCTTTTGCAGTTCTGGCCTTTTCTGAATAATAATTATATTTTAATACATATTTCTCCATAACCGTGAAATTACAAAGTCACATGGTGACATATCAATGGTGCATTATAAATTAATAGTATATTTAACATAAACTCACATTTTTGTGAAGTACAAAACCAAAATTACACTTTTTAACCAACGAAGGATTACAGAGTTCATAGTATAGTCACATATATCGTAGTTACCGTTTATAACGATTTATTCCGTTATTCGTACCATTTTTATATTATTTTTCTGCATTAGGATTAATGTTTATCGTGTATTGTTGTATTGATAGCTGTTTTTAAAATCTATAAGCATTTTATTGTAACAACATATTTTATATTGCACATGGTGCGTATATAGGTATAGTAAATAGATATTGTACACAGTAAGTCTGTAACAGAGGATGTTTAATAAAATATGCTTTGTCGACAAATGAAAACAATAAAAACAAATATATATTAAAGAGTACCTATATATAGATGTTTTAAAAATGTCAATAAAAATCTATTAAATTATTATAACTCAACGAGTGTGGATATAATAAAGACTTTTGAAAAGCCGGTATATTATTTTTCAAATAACCCTCCCTATCGTGTGCTTGGATTACCAACATATGCCCATCCTTTTTTGGCATTTAAGCCTTAAGAGTTAAGGGTTTAGTTTCAAAGCTGAAGTGACTACACAATTCGTTATTCGACTTCATGCTATTCAGAAAAAAAGAAGGTTTTATAGTTTTAATATACGAATTTTCAAAGACTGATCAATTATGATTTCATAAAATAAAGAAGAAAGTTGAACTTATAGACTTGACGCACGATATAATATAGCAGGTATGTGTTATATGTTATATGTATATGTTCCTAATATATAATAATGTAATACATTTTTTTTTGATCTTAAGCCCGGCATCCATGGCCATTAACTGTATTGGTTTGGTACTTTTTAATGTCAGTAGGGGGGGGACACGTGTGTGTTGGGTTTTTTAGAATTTTTGATTGGCACCCTTATGTATCTGCCATGCCCGGGTGGAGGATGGTGGCATTTGTTCTCCGGACATCGTGACTTGCCCGAAGAAAAATGCCGCCCGTGACCAAGGAATAGAGCCGGCGTCGGCTGCGTCACAACCGACGCTTTAAACCGCTCAGCCACTCCGTCCTCCTATAATACATTATAATATACGAGTAAGCACCTATAAGCTTAGTCATTATCATATTTTATTAATTATATCCCCTTGACCACATTCCATAACCCATAAGGAATAAAAAAAATCAAATAATATTGAGTATATTCACTAATATACACTTCCTTATATTTGACATTTGAAGAGTATTTTGAAATATTGAATTTTAATACATAAAATAATCGTACGTTTGGATGTAAATGGTTTGAGGGTTGTGTTTTATGTGTAAATTTTTGATGAAAATGTTTTTTTTGTTTAAAATAAAAAATAAAATTGAAAACAAAAATTCCGTCTTATGTTATTTACAGTTAAAACGTTACAACATTTTTGCGTTTATCGTTGTTTAGAATTAAAATGTTACACAGGTTTTGCATTTATCGTTATTTAAAATAGTGTTGATACCTATTAAATTAAAAAATAATAACTAATAGGTAATGACCCGGATACGGAATATAATATAATCTATTCTTAAATTGTTTGCATGAAATAAATGTTTCTACAAACCAATAGGTAGACCTTTTAAACAAATGAATTTTAAAATATTTCGTTTTGCGTTATTTTTCATTCAATGATATTCTACCAATTACGTTTTGCGTTATTTTCTGTTTAATGATATTCTATAAATTACGTTTTTGGTTATGTTTTGTAGTATTTAATCATTTTTGATTATCGCTTTCCATTATAATAACGTTTACAAATAGCAATAATTTTTTAATATATTTATAATCGTAACGTTATTATAACATTTGCAAACCCTGGTCTTTTGTGTACCAAAAAGAGTTGGTAATACCTAATATGACGTTAATCAGATACAATTAATAGTTATATAAACGGCATAGTTATATATGATGTCATGGCTCATTTTTTATCGACAGTTTTAAACAAAATATTTTTTTATTAACTTTTATTACATAAGTATAATAGCTAGCTGAGTTCAATCAACCGCGCCTATTTTAAAATATTAAAATTACTGATTTCATTTTTATACAATAATATGTTCATTCACACGAATTTTGTTCATATTTAATATTCATTATCAATATTGTTAATTTTTTAATAAGCTTCAGGTAAAACATGGAACTGTTGCAATTTGTAGAGAAATATTCTTATTACTGTGATAACTGATAAGCATAAAGGTTGGAATTCAAATTCAAAGTTTATTGACATATTTTCAACAAGATTCGACAAGACACCTTAACTTATAATATTATATTGTAGATACCTACACGTGAAGTATACTATAGGTATAGCTATAGCTGAGACAAAATTATTGTCATATTACTTCATTATTTCTGTCATTCCATATACCTTGAAGTATATATTTATAAATTATCTGTGCTCAGGTACCTACCTATATAGTAATACAAATATAACAATAACTATGATAATAACATTATTGTATTAATTGACTATCATATTGAACCTACCATGTGTATTATTATTCAATCATTGTAAAACGCGTTGAACAAAGTTGAGTGTTGACGTATGAAAAAAAAAGTGCTCTAATTTATCAATACGTATTATTAAAAATGTATTAACGAAACATTAACAAATACGGCTCTGTTCATGATAAACTGCGGGTCGTTGCTCCAATGTTATGTTTATATAATAATATGATGGCCATGCACGCATTGACCACATAGCATATATCTTTAATATTACCTTCAATCTACATTGAGATAAAAG
>WHPZ01556092.1:0-31761 GCA_016617965.1 Macrosiphum rosae | reverse complement strand
TTAAATCCGATTTTGTGTCTTATTCATTACTATTTTAGTAAAGAAAAAAAAGTCTTATCGTTCACCTGTAATGTTTGGTGTCCAGCCTCGGGTTATTGGCGGGTTGGAATAACGGACTGGGCTTTGGGTTGGGCTGATTGCGCAATAGAGGTTTAGCTATTCGGATCACCTCGTCGGACGAGGACCCGATCCTCGAGTCAGCCCTTGATTGGTCGTTTGATCTGCCCCATACCCATTTGTCATCGTCGGCAAAAGTGATGCCGGTTGAAGCCACAAACACTAATAATGCCGTGAATAGCGGCCCGTTATTAATTTCTAAAACAAAACGTAATTATTATTATGTCGTATGTAATTTTACGAACCTAATTTTAATTATTGTTCGTACAGTGTGCCACGTTTAATGTTCATCATAGGCAGTTAAATATACTATCGTATTATTTTAGAAGGTACCGATCGATGTACCCTAATGAAAAATTACCAATCTTAAAATCAAATTTTTAAAACGATTAATGTATAAGTATCGTGTTTGATGATAATAATGATAAAACGTAACATATTACTACGTATATTATTATTTAGTCGTCAGTTCGTTTTCCAGCACAGATTTTAATTCGGAGTTTAAAATTAAATTGTTTCGTAATAATATTAGGTAAGGAGTTTCTCGTAACACTCTAGACTCTACAGTAATTAAAATACTCAAGATATACGTATGAATTTTGTTCGATGAATCGTAAGTAAATTGAAAAGTAACATTTTCAATTAATAATGATCAAAGAAATATATTAATAATCTAAACTGTTTACATTTATTTGATATAAAAAAATATACCAATATATTAGTATACATAATGTTCATTATATATACAATATTGAATATACATATTATATAGGTAGGTTATTTATTATACATTTTTGATTTTCCAAATTTTCCAAATTATTCAATTATCTTTTGCAATGTACTCATCGTTTTATTAACATTCCTATGGGTAAATAAAATAATGAAAACAATTAAAATTATGACTACTACTATACCTACTATAAAAAATTATTTTTTACCATAATCCAAAGTATTATTTTAAATTATTGAAATTATGAAATTATGTTTTTTATGCCATAGTTTCTTGATAGGTAGTTTTATTTTCTGATCTGGATGTATTAAAAATATTGCTCATTACCGTTACGCACAATGTGTCAGTGACATCCCAATAATAATAAAAAAAATTAATAAAGTATTATTGTTTGTATTTTTGACTGTATTGTCTTGTCGTATAGTGTATAAATTATTAATTGATGAATACCTAAGTTGTTTTCGTGCTTTGATAATTTTTTTCAATTATTGCCAAATCCATTTTAGTTGAAACATTTTAATTGTCATATTGTTCAAAATTCATATACATTTTCTTTTAATCAAATACTTTTGAATTTATACATGCATATTATTTTGTATTTATTACTTGATAAAATATAATCATTGAAGTGCTTATAAAGAAATAACCCTTATAACAATAAGACACACAGTCGTTTTAAGTATATCATAGAATCTTTTGGTATGGTATAAATACAATAATATTATTATCGTGTTAAGATACCATAACATTAGTGTTACGAAAGATTATAGGCCATGAACGTTCCACAATAGTTGATGATACCTACCATTGGAACAGATGTCCTAATTTTATTGGTTGACTGAATTTAAGTTAACAATTCACAATAAGTTTTATATGTGATACTATTTACTCGAAATTCAACTTGAAAATAATTTTTAAAAACACTGAAATGGAATGAACGAAATACTGAATTGTATTAAATGTTTTTGTTGAAGATTTCATGATTATGATGTAATCGAATACTGCAGACTGTTGCAGTCGTATGTACTTATTTTAAAACGTTATTGGTCTGTGCCAGACGTAATAGTATATTTTTTCAAATTTATTAATTTAAAGTATATTATACATTCTATCAAATATAAACAAAACCTACGTTATATTTATGAGTATAAACTTTATGTGTAACAACATGGAAGTTGTGAAAAGGAAATACTGAAATAGAACTTCAGAATTAGTTAATACCTATTAATTGTTTATTATAATAAGTCTCTGGATCAGTTTATTTTGAATCAACGATGGATATTTTGAGGTACTTAATGTGAGGGAATACAAATCGTAAACTTTGAAAGCAATATTTTATAGGAATAATAGTTTTTTGCAAGTTTGTTGACTGTTAGTAATTTTAGATCGTTGTGAAAGGCAACATAATATATATACGTTAGGTACCTTTTATGAATTTAAAATTAACTACTCCTAAAAATTAAACTTGTTGGTTAAATAGTTAAAATTTAAACTTAAATAATGTATGGTAAATATCACCTTATTTATTTTTAAACTTGGGTTGATCTTAAACATATTTCTAGATTTGTTAAAATATTATTGTTTAAATACATGTTCACTTCATGACAAAATACCTCCATTGAGAGGCCTCTTTACTTAAGATTTTAATTTATTATTTATTCTATGAGTTAAGCTTATTGTTCGTTCAACTTTATAATATAAGGCCTAATAAACAATTATTAAAAAAAAAAAAAAAAATTACAATTTATCTTTCTAAGACATCTGACACATTTTTTTTTTTAATTATACTAATTATACATAATATAACAATTTAATCATAAATTAATTAATGTTAAATATTTTGTTTATGTAAACAAATTATATTTATTTTATATTTTTAAGTTATTCATTTTCATTATTCAGATATTAATTTCAAAACTTATTAGATATATTCCTTTCAAATTTAATTTTTAATTTTCGTTCATAGCTATATGTGTTTGTTATTTTTGATTTTAATTATTTTATAATTAAAAATAATAAACTCCATTAGCAAAATAATCTATCACAAAATATTAACATTTATACAGATTTCATACAAATATTATAATCAGTGACTATAATAGTGGGATGATGAATATTGTAGTTTTGCCAACTCATAATTTTATTGCTTATACTGATAAGAGAAATACTCAAACACCTCAAGTATAACAATTCTAATTCTATACAGCAGGTTTCAAAATATGAATAAATATAAAATGTAATTTTATTTTATTACTTTGAATAAATTGTCATTCGTTCGAGCCTAATTTTGAAGGAAAACTACTTGTTTACGTTTATGATGAATCCAACAACCATTCGTGTTTTTCTCATGTAAATTTATTTATGATCGTCTGTTTATTTTTATTAAGATGTGTTCTTCTATGATCTTATTGGTTCACAACGATGCTTTATTATTAATTGATATGTATCCGTGTGTAAATTTTGATTGAAAACTAGCAATTTAAAATCATCATAAATCAAATTTAATTTACAATTTATGCACATTAAATTGTGTTTTTTCTTTCATTATAATGAAATTATATATTTTATATATTTTATAAAATATAAATTCTTCGTCTTCATTACACAAATTAATTTGACTCATGTATGGAATAAATGTTATTAATTATTATGATAATTTTTTCTCGACTGCAGTTTCCATTCTATGCATACGCATAGACTACTCGACTTGTCAAAACTCAATTAATAATATTTTCTTTTCAATCAATAGAGTAATGATAATCTCGAATTAGGTACATAATATTTTGAATTTTAACACGCGTCTTTATGCGGATCTTTATATTGACTAATAATCGAATCAATTTCGTTTGACTTCAGTTATTCGAGTACACCCGAATCGTCGTTTATGGTTATAACTTATAAGCTTATGGTTATAGCTTGACGTGTTTATCAAAATATTCGGACATTCGCTATTGTTATTGTGATGGCCAACGGTTTTCCCCACGTTTGCCTTGACACCGAATCGCCACTATATTATTATTATTATATTGCCCATTAGGTTTACCGGTATCGTTAATTTCATATGTCCATTTCACCCATCATATCGCGAGCCAGTAAGTCTTAACGCTCCCACGCGGCCAAACTGTAACGCTTATGTATGTTTTGATACACGCAAGGCCGCGAGACCTTGTCAATTCGATCTGTTGTCCTCGTCGTCGGCATACCTATGCGATATTCACCGTTTAAGACAGCCGGCGATCGTCATATTATTATTATTATTGTTGTTATGTCAGCGATGGTTATAGAGTTTCATTAAAATATTGGGAAATATAAATAATTATTGTAAGCTCGGTGCGCGGATAATATTATTATAATATCCCGCAGTGCACAGTGGCTGTTTCTTTAAGAGCGTTGTACATTTAAACATTAAATATAATAATACGATTCATCATAGGTAGGTAGGTACATGTTTTATTTGATGATGTTAGTAACAACGGACTGTGTCGAACAGCAAAACAAATTTTCAATTCAAACTTAGTTAGTTTAGTTTTGGTATACATAATAATTTATACCAAACAACGATTTAGTAAATAACACCTTAAGCGTAAAGCGTGTTTTTAAGTTTTCAACGTAACGTTTTGAACAAAGTATTCACCAGCGTGGATCTGCAGGAATTATTATTAAATCATCTTTTATACCTAGTTTTCTTAATAATTGTGTGGTTATATAACACAAGATAGTTGGTAAAACTAATTTTAATTCATCATTGGAATGATTTATTTCCTAGCCATATTACTGGGGTTTACTCGAAAATTACACGTTCAATGTGAACATTGTAACTACCTAGTACCCACCTATATAATTATTCTAGTGTTCTTATTGTATAATATATGCATGTAATAATAAATAATAATAATATTATTGTAGGTATTATGAAAGACAATGAAAATAAAGATTTCATAATAGGTCATTTGATGAGGGTTTGGTGGTTAAAATATAATTCAAAAGTGTTCTCATTACAATTAAATGAAAACATCATTCACGGAAATATTATTATTTTGTTTATTTTTGTAAGCGCGAAATAAAAGTAATTCCATAAAAAAAAAAACCATCAAAGTATAAGTGTTAATCATAACATGAAACCAACTTTTCCTGGTATGGTAAAAAAGTACAATTTTGTCATAATTATTTTTTTGCTTTATTTAACAACATTATTTAGGATAATGGTGGAAAAATATTAATTAGTGCACTAAACAACTTATACAGACATAATCCTATTTGCAATAAACAGTTATTAAAATATACAAATGCCTTGTTAACATGGTGGATAATGACTTTTTGGTACTCACAGAAACATTTAAAATCAGATACCAGTAAAAATATGTCTTATTTCAAACAAACTAATATATTATTATGCATTTTTATATATTTATATAGAATTTATTTTCGTTTATTTTTGATGTTTTTTGTAATGTTTTGTTTTATAATTTTGGTATTCGTTTTTAATTTTATACCTACCTATAAATTATATATTTTAATATATTGATATCATGAACTCTAAAGAGTTATTTAATGTTTTTAATATCCCTAGGAACTTCAAATAACTATTAAACTGGTTTAGTAGAATCAATATTCGAAATTGTACATAGTTCAAAGAAAAAGCAATCCCATTGAAATGTTCTATGCAAATTATTAGGTAAATAAATACGTTTTATTCGTTTTTAGATTATTTGAGATTCCGTGAATTTTAGAAACCGAGAGGTTAGGTACTATAAGATTATTAAAAGTCTACTTCAGGCTAATTTTATTCAAGTATAATGCATTTATATTAATGATAATAGGACGGTGGTTTATAAGAGCTTTGTAGGTACCTAATACCATTAACAAATACAATAAATTATTATTTAAGTAAATTAAAGAATATATGTTCATAAAATGTTATATTACATGGTTATTATTTATTAGATGATTGGTATTGTGTATTTATAACTGACTATAACTACAAACGCAAAACGCAAAACGATGGGTAGGTATATAAAAGATTTCGTGGCTTAATATTGTGAATTGCGAGAGAGAGAAAGAGACAGAGAGAGAGAGAGACAGAGTTAAAGATTTACCTGTATAGCACATATTTTTTTCAATTCATAGATAATTTTCTAAATAATAGTACCTATGTATAGTATTTTTACGGACATTCCTATACATTTATAATAATTAGACTTAAAAGAAATATCAAGTCTCAATTCTATATATCCCACGTGACGGTCATATGTTCGTATTTTTGAAAGAAATGTTATGTGGTAAATTACATAAAAATAAATGTCCACTGTAATGTTATTACAGCTATTGAAATAATTTTGCTGCTCGTTACCGACATTTAAACTTAATTCCGATCAACCGCACTGCACGGATAAACCTAACGACGTAGTCACAGAGCGTGTCTTAAATTGCTAGTTTTTCGCCCCTAGTCTTTCGAAAACTTTCCTGCACACACATAATAATAATATACAGAACCGACGAAATGAAGCGAACGCGTGCGAGTCGAATAATAAAAGTCGTACCTATAGGATATTATTATAACTTACATTACGTACATAATATACAGAGAACTGAGTTTTTACTTTTGGCTTTACTACTATTTGTTGTTACTCACTCGTCATTTTATTGTCGTCGTCGTCGTCGTCGTCGTCTTCGGAGTGACAGTCCGTCTAGCGAGCGATATCGGTATACACGGTTCGACTTACATAAGATTAGTGAGCTCCGTTGGATGAGGATATTTTAGACGTAGCCGTCGTCGTGGAAAAGAGAGCGTTAAAATGTTCTCCTGTCGGATAGAAGCGGGGACGACGATGATATTATAGCCGGCAAAAAGTCACGTGGGAATGGTGCTATTGTTGTTGTTCGGTGGTGGAAACTTGGACGCGTTTGAAAAATTATTATCACGTTTGCCAGTGCGATCCTCTGTATAGTCTATATAATGATATTGCCGGATGCCCCCTGACCTTCAGAATTCACGCCCAAAAGACGACTGGATGACTATAATATAATGCACGCATTGACATTGAACCGTTTTGTGTGCGGTCGAAAATGTGTTCCAGTGTAGTAGTGGGCAACGATGGTACTTATACTTGCAACGGAAAATCGTATTATATATAGGGTACAGGATTAAATGAGTTTCAATCGTATTCTTGTTGAAAATTGGGTCCGGGGCATTAATACAGTAAGTCTTGTAGTAAATCTTAGAAATTAAACTCAACATACATATAGCTTTTAACTTTAAAGTGCTCATATAATAATATTATTATAATGATTTACAATTTAATTTTTTTTTAACTGAATCATTTTCTGAACTAACCATAATAATATAGAGTTTTTTTTTTCAATTGCTTTATTGGATCATTGAATACTATACGTGTAAAAATTATACCTACATAATATAAAAATAACGATATTCGGTTCTCCAAAAAATAAAACTAAACAAGTTTTTTTTCAAAAATAGGTGCAGTACCTATAATCATTGTACTTAGGCACCCCTATCGGTTGAACGAATGTTTAAAAATAGAACAATTTTAAATTACTATTTATAATATTATATCTTTGGATTATAAAACAAATTAGTGTGGTTCAGGTTTAGGTTCGTGATGTAACGTAATTTTGAATTTGAATCGCATATCAACGTAACGTGCAAAAAAGTCATATTATCCATCCGCGTAGGTATATCATAATATTTTATTAAAACGGTCTTTACAAACAAATACGGCCTAGACATAATAATAATAATAATAATATTATATTATTTCGCCGTTTTAGTAGGCGTTATGTAAATATATAATAATTTATGGCATGTGTATAATAACATATCGTAGGCGATTGAACTGGAACGTTTTCGGAATAAAATATATGTAAAACGATTTATTCAAATATAACATGACCTGAGCATTATATTAAAATGTTTTTATTTTTGGAAAGAATATTATACCCTGCAACGTTCGCGATACACGATGCATTGTGACATGCGAGACGCGTTCCAGACACGACGGCCGAAACGAACGGAATAATATTATAATATAATTGCACGGAAAGCTAGAAATTAATTAAACGTTCGCATTACACGGGGCGTACACTATACCGAAGTGATAATAATATTATAATGCCGTCGAGTGACGACGAGTCCCGGGACTTGGAATCTGTCTGGGTATTGTACAATATAATATTATTATTGTTCATCGTGCTAAACAGGACTTCTGCAGTCGCCGAGGGTGTCAACTATATGATAACAAAAATAGCCAGTGGCGCATTTTCGACCAAAAAACTCTGGCGGGGATTGATAAAATTGATATCCTGTGATAAGCCACCAAGTGTAAAAGAAAACAAGTAATTAAATGTGCCCAACTATTCGTATTGTTAGATATACAATTAGTAAAAATAAATCATATAAATTATTATGGTATAAAACATGTTTTAAAATGAGTATAAAATAAATCATAGAAATTATTATGGGTGATACATGGTTTAAAATGAGTAAAAATGATTATAAATAATTATAAGAATTATTGTAAATTATGTATAAATAAATAAATAAATAATGATCTGAATGTGCAAAATATAATATTATTTGGTAAATTTATCATAATTTTTTATTGATACGGCCACCACTATTTTTCAGTTATAGTATCGCGACCATAGATTAATAAAGGATGATCAACTTCGCATCCTTTCCCCATTCCTAAACAATTTCGATTATCGTATATGAACGCTATATTATAATAATGACTTTGTACATAATACATTTATGTATTAACTATTAACATAAACTCAAAACCAAAAACTAAGCATAATAAACATGGCATCATTGGCGAGGGTGCTAATTTCATAACCGGGAGTTCTATTTGCAGTGTTTAGCACACTCAAGCCGCACTCCCCTCTTAAATTGCGCCTACAATGATAGCGTATCTATATCATAATAATATCATAGGTACACATCGTTATTCGGCGTTAACGTATACTTACCTACAATTAATCTCACCGCCCGTTCGGTGGCGCGAAATGCAGTTGCAGCAGAGATCTGCAATCATTTACTCTTGCACCATACCTATATGCTCATTATCACAGCGTATAATATTACGGCGTTGATGACGATTGCAATCCGGTGAAATGACGGTCATCATCCCTGAGTGGCCGTTATTTATTTCCCGAGTGCGTCCGGAATACAAGGTATCGCCTGAATGCGTATCAAGAAAAAAATATCGTATTTTTGACGTAGCCCGAATGCTTCCCAGCTTGTTTAAGTTACCCAGGGTAGATCGAAAAAAGTGAACTCTGGTCCATATCCTAAAAATATTTGGTTATTTTTTATTTATTTTACTATTTTGGTTTAGGTATGTACACCCATATTTACGCGCTTTGGTTGAGTGTACTAATTTTAATTATATTTTTTTTTCTTATCATCTATAATTATACATTTTTTGAAAATATTGAAAATATTAAAAACACGTGTAGGTATACTGCATATATTATTTATTTATTTATTACGGCACTGCTTCGCGCATCGGTTCACAACTCGCACTTATTGACGATTGACCGTAAACGAGTCGTAGTCGTGCTCAGTTATCATCGAGGATCGACTAAAATGTGGTTTATCTAGGTAGTCGAACATATTACGTAGTAGGTACCTATGTAGTTGTACGTATTTTGTGCTGTTAATAATAGTCGATCGTCCGATCTGTTACATAATAAATCTTTGGCTGCGGACTTGGGACGATCTCGGGCTATTTAATATTATCAATAAGATTTCTGACGCACTCGGGCTATGGAAAACGAAAAATTAAACGCGAGACGCACTCGACCGATATCTCCCAACGACCACGTCGTGTTGTATATTATAATAACATGCACATCAGCGTCCAATACTCGAATTATACAACAATGATTATTATTGTCGACGTACTCTGGTTACAATGTCTATTTTGTTTCATGGTGTGCACTTTAGTGTTTCAAACGTCAATTAACCCACGTGTTACACACACACACACACACACACACAGCAGCGTTTAATCCTTGGCCGTCGACAGCACAAATCGTTTCGATCGATACTAATATTATCATCATGCGATACGCCGGTAGTGTTATTACTTTATGAGTGTCATATTATTACAGTAATATGTCTATATAGGACATGTAACATACGGAAAACGGAGTTTTCAATCGTTTTCCAGCGAAACGCGTTTCCTGCATATATGTAGTCCAAACCGTGATCTGTATAGGTACCTATATGCCGATAATCCGATGAAATAATCGCGTTCACGGTTGGAAACGTATGATAATTATTAGTCTGTGCATTTATTGAACTGCACGTAAATCACGGAACAAATCGACAGTAGTGTATGCGTCGTAGTGTGTTGTATATATGCTTGTAAACTTGAACGTATATATTATTATTATGATTTTTTACAGCCAGGAGTTGTCCAATTATATATTATTATTCACGTTTCGAAATTGAATTACACGTACCTACTTATACGGATTGCGGAGTAAGTAGGTACTATGTTAAATCACAAGTTACGAGAAGATATTGAGATTAACACTTTTACTTTCATCGCCGGACAGTGTAAAGACTTATGTATTAAAACGAAACAATAATATGATACAATAATAATATTATGTGGAAACTGTGCAGTGATGAAGGGGTTTTAACGTCCATCGTCATTATTCATTTCACCGTTTTTTTTTTTTCATGGCATCGGGTATCTATTACTGCGTGTTACGTATAATATTTTGCAGGTAACATGCCGGGCATCTTCACTTATCAATATAATAAACTATTATATTATACATTAATCAAACGTAACACTAAACAATAAGCACATGACCAAAAATAACGAAAAGTTATCGATACATATTACATATTAACTATAATAGAGTTAGTTCAGTAAACGCTATATAATAGTTACGTGTTAACAAATAATATGCATGTTTATTTTTATTGTTATAATAAATGTAAAACATATGCAGTATATGCACTCAACAGTTCATGATAAGTACATTTGAAAATAAAATAAAGATTATAAATAAAGAATTAAACGATTGATCCGTTCACCAACAGCACCTCAAATCTCAATTTGATTTTTAATTTATACATATTTTTTTTTGTGTTTAATGGTTTTTTGTAATTAACACGATGTTAATTTTCTTCGTCGTATTATAAATATTGAAGTTCATTGTTGTTTTTTGAGTAATCCGCATTTGGCGTTCAATAATAATATTGATAAAGGATAGATGACATTTGGGTTAGTTGACATTTTTTAAAATTAATTTGTCAATGCCAGTTGTCAAAAGCTGGTTGATAAGGGTTTTAAATTCGTTTAAGAAATAAATTAATTGGACGGTTAAGTTTTCTTTTTCATGTATTTTAATTGTATTTATTGAGTGATCGGTGTTTGATTTGGTAAATTTTCAATAATCGGAAATATTACTATTTAAACTTTTGGTGATTTCAGAAATATCAATTTATTATATTTTAAGCGATTAAAGTTAATATTAAAAATATTAACTTAACTTGGTTAAAAATTGTAGCAAATTTCTATAAATAATGGTCTGAGTTACACACAGTGATTACGAAACTTTTAAATTGTATAAATTGCGACCAACACATTGTTAAAAATGTAATTTTTTGTTGAAAAATATTGTTTTGTATTGACTTTAAATGATCTAGATAAAAGAATGTCTCGAAAACCGTTAAAAACATATCTTAAAGGTTCCCACCTGATTTTTTGGGTAAAAAGAATAATACAAATTTTAAAAAATTTAGTTTTATCCATCAAAAAAAATTTTTTAAGGCAGGTGGGTGTAAATTTCTAAAAAACTTCAAAATGTTAAAGCTTTTCAACAGCTTACTCGATTTTTTCGTTAAACCTTTCTGAAAGTCCGGTATTCCACCTAATGTGCGGAAAAACCGGGAAAACGTAGACAAATTCTAAGCAATAAATACAAAACCTGGTTAACTGATTTAATTGAAATTTATTAAGATTTTTGAAATTTTATTACAAGAGATTCACAATAAGTTTGTTCATCTACATTTATTGTAAAATCTGTTCAATGTGTCCACCGTTTTGCCTCAAACAAGCACGTGCTCTCTCAGTTACTGCACTATCACTCTCCGCATTTCAATAGCTCCTTGAAGAATTCTCTGCCTTAGTTCTGCTTCAGAATCGTATTCCTGATAGTAGACTCGTTCTTTAAGGTAACTCCAAACAAAAAAATTCATAGGTGTTAGGTCTGGAGGCCTTGGAGGCCATGGAATTGTGCCTCCTCTGCCGATCCAACAAGTAAATGTTTCGTCCAAGTGCTGTCCCACTGATCTAGAGAAATGTGGTGGGGCCCCATCATGTTTATAAATCATGAGTCTTCTGACTTCTAAAGGTAAGTTATCAAGCAATCTAGGTAGTTCATTTTGAGGAAAATTTAGATATGAATTTCCACCTACCGTCCGATTAAGTCCCAAAAATAGGACCAATTAACACGCCGCCGATAATGCCCATCCACACATCGATTGAAAATCTACGTTGGAATCTTTGTTGACGTACTAAGCGTGGTTTTTCCTGAGCATAGTGATTTACGAAACCAAACTCTACACAAGAACTTCTTGTGATGAGCCGTATTTAAACCATGTTATCGATTTCACGACTAATTAAGATTCTAACAATTACTATGAAAAATTAAAACAACTACGTATTGAAATCAAATAACCAGAATTGTTATCTAGAGCTTTAAATAAAGGTACTAAATTACTATTTAATGACTTCATCGACCTCACCATAATACAATTAAGATAATAATAATTACTACGATAATAAATAGCGGGGATTGTTCATCGACCGATTTAAGTAAAAACATACTAAAGCGTCGTAATCAGTTTTTTATTTTCCACATATTAGGTGGAAAAGCAGCCCTTCAGAAAGGTTTAACGAAAAAATCGAGTACACCGTTGAAAAGCTTATAACGTTTTGAAGTTTTTTAGAAGTTTTCACCCACCTGCCTTAAAAATTAAATGGTGATGGATAAAACTGAAATTTTTAAAATTTCGACATTTTAAAGTTATAAAAAATGTGTGTTATTCTTTTTACCCAAAAAATCAGGTGGGAACCTTGTAAGATATGTTTTCCTAATCCTAATCTTATGAGCTTTTCATCAATGTATTCATTAATTTTAGTACCTACGGTTTAGCAGATATGAACATTATTATGAATCAAACTTGCGTTTGACAAAAAAAAAACACAAACATGGAAATTATCACCCTTATTATTGATAATTCGATTATGGTCACAAGGACTTTTTTTGTTCTATTTGAGGTGTAGAAACACATATTTATCGTGCAATATTTCGTGTTTCGGCAATCAAATCATTTTTTTTACTCATTGCAAAAAAAGTGTCCTTTTTTTTTTTGTTGATTTAGTCACCCTAGACTAAGGGTTGGGTTTAAGGCTAATGCGGTAAATTAATGAATTGCCTGTAATTGTGTTGTTGATTTCAATACGCGTAGCCATCTAGCGTTTCGTGCCTCAGCGGGACCGTCTTCGAGAGTCTTAAACGAACAATCGTAGGTATTTTGTTAGAATTTTATTATTTCGCAACACCAAACCGTCGTCGTCTCCGTACACGCATCGCTGCAGGTATACGATTTGAAAATAAAATAATAATATTATAATAATGGCATCACTCGATCGCGTTATCCAACTCACCGGAGCTCCCCTCGCGCATTAGTAAACCAGTGCGCCAGTTATTAGCCGTGCCGTGTCGGAGTGCGTCGGATTTCGTGGACCCAAAATCCGGGATCTCTGGTCGAACCGTTCGCGGGTCAAAACGATAATGTTTTCGCGATGTCCGCCCATCGTGACGGCGACGGCGGCGTGGTGTAAATGGGATATTATATTTTATACGTACTGTGTACATAATACTATCACGCGACGTGTAATATAATTATTATTATTATTATTATTATGATTACTATTACGACACAACGACATGGAACGTCGTCGTCGTCGTCGTCGTCCGGCCGCCGGCGGGAGCGGACTGGAATCGGTGCGAAAATCACATAGCGAAATAATGAGCCGATGCATAGAGTTTCGTCATAAACACTATTATAATAATATGCACACCCGCGAGCCGAATACAATACCTATGAACAGACGGTATAATATAATTATTATACCTGTACACGGCACGTTAGGTTGAGTCTACGACTGCAATAATTCCGGGATTCTCGACCAGGCGGTGTTAGATAAACAGTAATATTATCATGACGGGTTCGCGAAAGAATATCGATATTATGTTGAAGGGGACGCCACACCCGCATGACGTGTTGTCTCCGTCTTACAAACGCGTAACATACGAAATTTACGTTCAGAAATTCACGTTTTATGCCGTTAGCTTATACATAAGACTGAATCGACCTATCGTGAAACTTCACGGTAAGAACATTATCCGTGTTTTGTTGGAAGTTTTTTCACGATAATTCGGTTTTTATGTGAGTTATGCATGTATAATAAATGTAAATTAAAAATGCTCATAACTCACTTAAAATCTGAATTACCAGAATTATCGAAAAACTTCCAAAAAAACACAGATAATGTTCTTACCATCAGGTCTTATAATACCTAGTCTGATTGACTGACATTTTCAAACTAACGGCATAAAACGTGAATTTCTGAGCGTAAATTTGGTATGTTACGCGTTTGGACGACAGAGACAACACATGCGGTGTACCGTCCTCTTAATGTGAATATTTACGTCGACTGTTTCGGGTACACAACTGCAGTATATATTATTTTATTTTATTCTCATCGTAATGCCGCGGTTGCATACGTAGGGTAAGACGAAAATTCGTAGCCGATCGCGGTATTGGTTTTTTCTTGCACACGATAATAACGATCGAATTCGATTTCAGGTATAAAATAGACGTGGGAGGTATATTCCATTGCCCCCTCCCCCCACTTTAAAAATTTGAACTCCTGACCGATCCAAACGGTTTGTGCATCGCTTGTGCAGAAATGTTCACCTACAAGTCCCATCTGGGATTTCATTCCGTCGTGGTCGAAACCGTACCGAAAAGAACCAGTCATCTGTTTCGAAAAAATATTATTACGGACGCCTTATTGACGAGATGAGTTGCTGTAGTCGCTCGTTATCGAGCCGTGAAACGTCTGTTTACGAATCGTCCATTATAGAAAAAAATAATCTATGTCAATATCACATCGATCAGAGCAGGAGGTCATCTGCATCGTAATAGTATTCGCACGCTTTGGCGGTGGTTAGCCATATACCTACCATATATTATATTATTATAGTAAGTATCGAGGGGATTCGATGCAGACGGGTCGTTTTATTGCATCAAGTTTTAATTGCACTGCCGCGCGTTCAACACTCCACGCTGACCTGTATTTACAGACTGCGAGCACACCACAACTGTCGAATATAAAAAATAAAATATTGATGTAAAAAAAAAAAATCGGTTTGTTCTTCGTAACGACATTACTTCCGGTGTTGTCGGTTTTGTATTTTAATAGTATTGATTATATTTCGATGTAGGTGCTTACTCTACAATAGTGAATCATCTTCTAACGCCATCCGTATTATTATATTTTTTCGAGTGTGAACGACTGAAACGAACATCATTGTTTATTCGGGAACCAATAACCGTGAATGGCTGTGCCACTATACCTATAACGTCCTCCGAAGGTCCTCAAAACTTCATGATTTTTAATCGATCATTTTCAAATGAGACGCGTATCTCTGTATATTAAATCATCAAGACCTCTATAATATCTCTAACTATGATGCTGCAGGTGATGAACATGATATTTTAGCAATGTAGTCGACTGATAAAAAAAAACTCTTGGTTTGGATGATAAAAATATAAAAACAAAAAACATCATTGCCGGGTATAATAAATCATTTCACTCAAAGAGACGATCCGAGCTGAGGTAAGTTTATCCGAAAATTGTTAGGTGACATTTTATTTGTCTGCGGACATTTTCTTTACAGAGTTGTTTGGATACTCTCCACGATTTTCTAGTGAGCTTTTGGAAATATTCATTAATATTAACCGTCTAAAGAAAATCTGTGATCAGGCTGCATAATAATATTTGGAAGTGGACACGTGATGATCATACAAGCGATGGCGAAGGATGATTCCGTTCAGAATTAAAAACAATTAGGGCGTATTGATAGTATATTAATGATATCCTATGAACGTTGGACGAACATTTTTTAATTTCTTTTGTTGTATTATATTGTGTAGTTGAAATTTATTTTAGTTTCGAGTTTTTGAACAATTTCGAAATAATATTGGCTGTGACGAATTATACTGGTTAACCATTTTTTACATTCATTATTTTCTGTTCATAAAGTTCTGTTGGAATTTAATTAAAATGTTAAAACAAAATTATCAACGACAAATATTGATGACGTTTCAAACTTTCTACGGGATAATAAAATAAATTATTCAATGCAGCCATTTTCAAAGACAGATTTGTTTTTATGGACTTTTATTTCCTTCGTTATTCAATTCGTTAGTGTTAATAAGTATTCCGGCTTGAATTTCTTTCACGAAACGGCAATCTCCAAAACATTTTATTAAGATTTAAATTTAGTTTCTATACGGAACGCAAGAGCTATTGTTTTTGAAATAAATTATCATTTTTACTTTTTTTTATACAATACATCTCCGGGTAATAAATATGCTTGTATATTTCATTTCAGAATATTCTCATCCATCAAAAATGAACTGGTCTTTATATAAATACATTAAATTACAAAATTTTGATTTGATTTTTTAGAGTATTAAAACATTTTAAAACAAATATTTTCATACAACTTAAAAGTGTAATACTCGTGTTTTTATGTTTGTTTTAGGATTTAAAACCGATATCGTGATTAATAAAAAAATAAATAACTCTTATTCAGACAAACAGTTATTTGGATTGTTGGAATGCTTCAATTAGCTTTTGCATTCGTTTTACAACAAGTTATTATTATATCGCAGTGCAAAGTGTGTGCGGCAAGACTTAAGTGTCAGTGTCTTAAGTGATTCTATTTTATGTTTGTACATTTTATTATAGAGTAAAATATTTGTTTTTATGTGTGTAGTGGTTTCGAAAATCGTAGCTTACAGAATTGTGCTCAAACGATATTATTACTGAACAGAAAACCAAATTTTTTTCTCGACCTAATATTCTGCAGTCGTCTTAGAAAGTTGTTTAGTTTAGGAGTTTTTTTTTATTATGGTCCTCCGATACGAATTGTATTTTAATTTGAATTCTCGGGCATTTTAAAGTGCACCCCAAGCATATACCTACCTAGTACCTATACTTATAACTTATAAACCAACCCTTTATGTTTCGACTGACCAAAATAAATGGAGATACAGTTGTACCACCTCATACAGGGTGATTTACAAAGCATTATGCTTATTTATGCACACCACATTTTTCCTCAAGTTATTTATATTTAAATTCTGATTTTTATTTATACAGAAGGGTCGTATTTTTAAATACCTAAATTTGTTCTTTTATCAAAAGAAGTGTCCTGGCAATAAAGTTTTATTTTTTCAAATGAGTACACATCATAGGATATGATTTTTTAATTGATCTATTGTAACTTGTAAGGATATGTTTTTTTTTTTAAATGTTGATTTACATTAACCGAAATATAAACAAGTATAGTTTTTTAGTTTTTAAGACCTAAAGATAATAGTCCACGATAATATATGTTTAAGAGATAGGGGACTATATTATAATGATTTAGAAATAATCATGACGATTGTTATTAATTTATTCATAACTCTTTAACTGTTTGAGTATAAAGAGTAGGCACTTATTACTGATTTAGTACGAATATAATTTTTTTTTCTATGTAAAACTATTATTTAAGTACTATAGTCCTTAATAGGTAGTACAAAATAACATTTAATAATTTTACAATTTATATGAATCAAAATTATCCAAAAGATCATCATCTGTTTAACAATTATATTGTATTAAAAGAGATTGGTCATCATTATTTTGAAAAAATAAACTACTTATTTGAAAATACGTTCTTTAATTAATATATTTATATAATTTGAATTATGTATACTTATATTATTTTAGAACACGGATTGGTGGGTGAACATGGTTGGCCGCGAGTCACCCTGTATAATAAAACATTGGTCAATGATCCCACTTGCGTACTATTGTACTTTGTGAACGGACGCTAAAGGTCAGCGAAAAGGATTATTAAACATGGTTATAGGTATAGTGCCGTCCAACAAGGGATCCCGAAGACGTATCGAGATATTATGCCTGTACAGGGATTTCTATTTTATTTTCAAAGCGGCTTCCTGTCGAGAGGACATCGAATCGAATGTTGTCGATTATTGTACGACTCACTCTCGACCTGGGTCAGTACCTCGGTCGGCCGGCTCGCGTGCACCTTTAGGTATTTTTTATTTTGTTTTCCGGCGAATCGCAAGTGAAAAAAAATGGCTTGGGATTTGGGATGCTTGCGAAAGTCGTCCGGTGTCTGTATAATATTATTGTTTGGCGAGGCGACCGAGTTCAATAACTATATAGGTAGACGATTATACGGTTAGGTCATCGTTGCAATAATATTATAATTTATACGGAAACCGACGATGGTGCGCCCCCACGTATCCGTTTGCCGACTGTAAAAAATAAAATAATAACAATAATCGTTATATGGGTAACGTACTATATAATAATAAGCCTACCTATATATTTTTATGCACAACAAACCAAATCGAAACGAGGTCGTCATTTTTTATAATATAGTGTTGTATACCTACACGACTGCCTACATTTTCGTCGTCCCGAGAATCAACGCGGGTTCCCATTATGTATAAAATACTTTCGGCCACTATAATATAAAGTATAAACAAAATAATATATTTATTATGTATTTAATGTATATTATGTATTATATAATATGTCGATTCATCAATCGTGATGCTCATTACCCTTTTATCCTGTCATTTGTTTGAATTCTGTTTTTTGGATTTTATATGTTTATTTAAAGTCGTTAAAGACTATAAAATTATTTTCAGATGAATGTATTTTGTATACCATTTACGACGAGTTCTGCGGGCTTTGGGGCGTGGCGATACAAATGAGAACCACAAAACAATACATGTGAAAAGGTCTTTGCGTCTAAATCTCGTTCCATACTCTATAGTGTAGGCTCTAGAGTCGTTAAACTTTATCTACTAAAAAAAAAACGATAATAGTAAACTAATCGTCTGAATTTTGATTTTCAGGAGCATAAACATGTTTAAAAAAATAACCTACTTGAAAATTCAGGGTAAAAAGTAGTTTAAAAAAGAAGATCGTGCCTCCACAGGGCACTCCTCAAATTTTGTAAAAAGAATTTAAACGTAATTTAAAAAGATTATGCTTTTTTAGTATACCATACCCTTATATACTCACGTACCTGTATAATATCTTCTAGAAAAATGTCAAAAATACATTATTAAAGGATAAAAGTAGAGTGTGAATGCTCCGTGAGTCGTCCTGTAAATTACACCGTGGTTTATAGAGTGATGTCGTAAGTAAAATCTGTTGGCGTCGTAATATTATATGATTATTGGCGTCAAGGTGGCGGAATAATAACAACGATGAAAAAAAAAAGACTTCTCGTGGTTCAATGTGCTCGACGTTCGATGCCCATAACTACAAGTAGGCTGTGACACAGTGTATTAAACCTAAATTAACGAAAAACTTACGAATCATCGTCCACCGGATAGGCGTGAAGTGTGCGTGGATATTTAGGTTGACAGGATGTGTGTGTATGTGTGTTTGTGCGTGTGTGTTAAATTGTTAACCATCAACTTTTTGACGCCGAAAAAACGATCATTCGTCGAGCATAAAACCGGCCCTCTCTATTCGGTCGGATCTTTTTTCGTGGACGACGCAGACGACGTGCACGTAGAGCGTTACAAATCTCTATTGATATATATCCCGGTCGCGCTGTGACACGTGAGGATGTATTTTTTTTTATTCGATTATTTTTTTCCTTCGTCTGTGTATAATATGTTCAGGCCATGGCTAATTAATATGAGATTTAAGATTATAATTGCATGAGTCGCAGTTTTCACTTCGGAAAGTGAACGAAAATCGATTCGTCCGCCTATGGATCTGACGATTTCTGGGAGCGAGTAGAGCGACGACACGAAACGTATTTTTTTCGCTAAATAAAGCTAAACCCAGTACGTCGCCTATGTTCTTGATTTCTAATAACTGTTATATGATTATCATATATTTTATTGATCCCATATTTTCGAAATTGTGATGGTATATAATATGTAATGACGTCGAGTAATACAGTTAAAATTCAAAAAAATACTACCTATATAGATACTTATGGATTTGTGTCGTCAATCATTTTACCTAAAGGTGACTTTTATAATGTTATGACTTAAGACCTGTGAAAAAAGTGTTTGTGTATTGTGTTTCATAGTTTATGATAAATAAATACATTTTATTTTTTTTGTTAATCATTTTATTGTGACAAGAAGTGTATACAACTCCAAACGTTGGTCACCATTATTCTATACAGGTTACTGCGGTTACCTACAATTGTCAATTGTGTACATTGTGCACAATATAATACGATAATTTATTGAATAACTATCATATAAATGGGGCTTGAAACCGATATTTGATACCGAATTTGAATACCGGTTAAAACCGTTAAAAACCGAAATCGAAATGGGAAAAATTCAAATATTTACGGTTTCAAGCCCTGCGTGTAAATACATTGGTATTAAGGTACAAGGCTTGATTGAAAATATATTCCCTCTAAGATTTAATCTTAATAAAAAAAAATAGCAACAAAAGATTTGTTTTAATCATAATTTAGTAACCGGAATAGTAATTAACACGGTAATTTGTTAATAAACTAGACAAATAATATTATTATACGCATACAAATTATTTTAATAACAGTCCACGTCATCAAACTAATTGTTTAACGTCTTATATAATTATATTGCGTTTTACCGTGTAATTTATTTAAACATACAATTTTTATTATTTTTTTTTTTTCGTAATATTATTTTTATGCCTAATTTTAATAAAACACAAATTAGGTACTCAACATTTATTTTTCTTGACATATTTAAAGACATCCAATATTTTAAATTTCAGTTAATTTTCATTATCATAATTGAGTGATAATAATATTAATAACCATCAACAAAAAAGTTAATGAATCAAGTTATGAGAAGTAGTTAGTGTTAAATTATAATCAATAATCATGTTATATAAATTTGGTGTATAGCACTATAGCAGTATTTAAAATAATGATACAAAGTGACGTTGGTTGACACAAAAGTTGTAAAGATTTTTGTCTCTTTCAATTTTGTATAATTCTTCTGTTAAGTCCATTATGTACGATATACCTAGTAGTAAAATACTATTTCCTTAGATCTTAGTTCCTAAAATGTAGTATACTTTTAGGCAAATAGTTTGACATAGTCTTAAAAACAAATCATTTTAGAAGTAATAATATTGTGTATACTTAACTAAACAAAATTGTATCTCATATACAATCTCATATCTCGTCTTATATTGTATCTGTTATTTTATTTTAGACTAACCTTTGCGTTTTATAAATTAATGTATACGTTTCTGAGCGAGATTTTTTTCTTTGGACACTTTTTCGGATATTATACAAGTAAAGGCGTGAATTAAAAAAAAAGAAAGTATGAAGGAATTCCTAAATTGTTTGAAATTTGAATTTTGTTTGAACTTTACGATTAGGTAAGCAAATTAAAGTGTCATAAGTTAAAGGTTTTAAATATATTATACTAGTGACGTAAGTTGAAATGCAGCTTTTAAAATTCCGTCAAAAGTAAAACAATAGAAACAGTTTATTGAGTATCACAAAATAATTTAGACTTGCTTTATTAAACAAAGCACAGTTGATCGTAGACTAATGTTTGTCTGTATAACCGTAAAACATGTGTGACAAATTTGCAAGTTATTTATCTACGTGGTAAAGTAAAGGTAGTAAATTACACTAAAATTGGATCGATTGGACATGGATTGTAACAACGTGACTTTGCCAACGTCAAAAATATATTCATTTTCCGATTATCACTTTGGTTTCATTATTATACAATAATAACATAACATGATTGATTACAAATAATTTTTTACTTTTTGTTGACTAATTGAAATTACTTTAAACTTTAGGTTGTTACTTATTGTGTCTGATTTACTGAGTTTGCTTACAGTACATTATTTTCGAGTTTCTACAGTAAACCTGTCTTACAGTATTTTGGTATGAAAAAAAACTTTGTTTAATTAAGCGGGCTTTGTTGTTTAAATAAGAAAGTCATTTTAACTATTGTTAAACTTTAATCAGTAGAACCGCACTTGGCCCGATGATTTTACGAAACCACTTTAGTCTCGCATATAAGGCACTCTAGATAAACGTGTTTGATAAATATTCACCAAGTATTTAGTAAAGAGCTTTGGTGTCTTACAGTGTTCGATAATAATAAATAACAATAACACTGGCAACCCACGCTCCATATCACTAGGCCGATAATTAAAATAACTTGTTTGTGTTTGATAAGGGACCTACGAAATCGCCGTGCATATTCGATGGTTAACTCATCATATGAGTTCGCAAAGTGAAATTTTTTAGAAAATATCGTTTGTTCTATTGATGTTTGCAGTATTTTGTTCACAAGGAGTTGAACTGTATAGGGCATTAAAGAGGTATCTATTCTTAAAATGGAATTGTTTTAAATAATTTTCAAACAATAATATTTGTAATTCCAGAAAAATGCGTAATCATCCGTACTACGCGTCATGTCAATATGTTCCCTTATATAACATCATATCGTCGATATTATGTTTTAAATTCTATATGTACGGTCTTTGCAGTTGATTAAAAATTTACTTTGTTTCAGGTTACGGTCATATCGCTCCAAAAACCCTAAACGGAAAAATAGCCACTATATTTTACGCGATCGTCGGTATACCGCTGATGCTCCTGTGCCTGTCAAATATCGGCGACATAATGGCGCATTCCTTCAGATTCCTCTACTGGAAAGTATGTTGCTACACGTGCACCAGGCGGCAGAGACGAGTGCAGTCCCTAAGGAGGTCCCGCAGTCAAAGGTCCACTACAAGATCACACGGCGGGTAAGATTTTAAACGTATATATATATATATGTACCCGGTTTTGGATTTACATATTTTGACCCAGTCAAAGCACGTTCACTTGTTATATATAATTCCCTGATGACCCACACTAGCACTAGGTATTGCGCGTCAAGTTTTATGGGTTTTGGCTTCATATTATATCTAGTTGTATCTCCGGAAATTAATGCAATGCGTTTATATATATATATATTTATATTGTTTTTGTATTATGTTGAATTTTTGTGCAGTTACTGTCGTTCAAGTATAATATGTGAGGGAGGATCATTATAATATTAAGCTGCGTCAACACTGACCATGAGCATATTATTATTTCTCATGCAAAGACACTCAGTATTATATTTTTATTTTTATCAGATAGAACCGATTTTTGAGTTTTAGATATTGTATATTTTTCTTTGGTTGGACTTGGATTATACTGAATATTATTAAGTACTATCATTTATAATAATATTATATGGTTATTACTAATTACTAATTTACGATTTTTGAAATATTTTAATTATATAGTTGAGTAACGTAGGATTAATTTAGGTTCGGGTTTCCATATAAAATAGTTCTTAAATTAGCATTACATATTATTAAGTCATCACGTACCTCCTGTACTTAGTCTGTATTAAATACCTTAACATAATATGATTAGTTGACAAATGTTTTTTTGGTAAAACCCCGCCTAAAAAAATACTTGATTGTTATTTTCGAAAGTCAGCTCTAAAACGATGGGGCTTTAAATGTTGCAATACACTGCTGCGGCGTAATCCGACGAGCGTATTTTTTTAAAACATTTTGTACGATTACTTATCTATTTTTCTAGTTCCAGGACCACGTCACTAAAGAGAACAGGTCGAATATCGCAGAGATCCGCCGACAGCGCTCTTGGAATGTCGGACTGTTACACCAGATCTTCTTATTCGGACACCGAATGCAGGTTAAATATATCAGCTATATTGAGTAGTAGCTCGATTTGGTTTTTTGTATCGTTCTCACGATATTTGTACATTTTTCGCTTAGGTATTACGATAAAATGGAAAGAGAGTACGCCATGTTCGGAGGAGGGATGCCCGTTAAAGCCCCTAACCGATATTCACAGCAGTCCAGATACTCCGACACCGTACCGTTAAGGAGGCACTCCCCGGCCATTAAGCCTAGATCGACCAGTCAAAACAGTGGTCACCGAAATAATGCTAGCCATTATTACCACGGACGATATCGAGTACAAGGTATCCATTATTGCAGTTTACATATAGTGTTATATAAATATTTGTAAGTCGGAGTAAAACCAAATCAATAATATTATATACATTTGGAGAACTTGAAAATTGGTCCCATGCTGTGTATCAACGGATTTAATATTTATGTATCGGTATAATGATTGTGTCTCGATAAATGTTTAAGTTTAGTCAATGTTGAGTAATGGATTGGATACACGCCAAGTAAATATTTTTTTATAACAAATGTAATCTAGCAAACGAATTATAGGTATATGTTTTACAAACTAAAACTGTATTGTATCTATGCATAAAAGATTCATGTCCCTCGCACCTGCGATTGATCAAATATCAAAATTGTTATCATTTAAACTGTCGGAGATTAAAATTTTTTTTGATGATGCTTAAAGAAACTTTTGCTTAATGCTTTTAGAATTTAACAGTTTCAAAAAAAAAAAAAGAAACCCACTGTACCTTCTGTCTAAATGAAAATAATATGTACTCCATAAATAAATATTAATTTGAAATAGAAAATTTATGTTAAAAACTAAAAATGATTATGCAGGTAAGTATATATAAGTTTATATTATTAATTTATGTTCATAAAAAGATTGTTGTGGAAATAAAATAAATATTAACTGATGAAACTCTAGGGCTGAGAAGTAGAAAAGTTAGATCGATCTAAACAACGTTTTGATGTTTTCTTATATTTTTCAAAGCTTACTACGTTCATAGTTATTAAACAAATCCTTAGCACCGTAATAAATTTGGTTTTAACGCAGGATTGTAAATTATCTTTAAAAACTAACATTAAAACTACGGTCTTACTCCAAAGTACCAACATAGTTATAGAAAACTTAATAGATATAGTTTTTCATTTCACTAACACCTTTCATTGGTATAAATATTCCCAAAATGCGTGAACTACAAAGTACACCTATGTGGAGTAAAAACCAGTAACACGTAGATATCATTAATTATAATAAACGTTCCTTTCACGTATTATGAATTTTAAACCATATAAAACCATTAAAACAAATTATAAATTTAAAATTAGGACCTATGTTTTGCTTGGCCAGGACCAAGAACATGGTTAAATATTTTAATTTCGTTCCATGCGCGTAGTGAAATACATACTATAAGTTGGATCCAAATGATATTATCATGCATTTATGTAATAACTCTTTAGGTACTTAATATTTTACGAATTTTTTGTTTAAACACAAATTGTTACTTATATAGATTACGATGTACATTACGAGAAATACCTGCAATTTAATTTTAATAATATACATTGATTTTAATTAGAAACATTTTTAACGTCCATAATTCAATAAAAATAAAAAATATAATATATTCGCGAAAACTGCCAACTTTTTACGCAAAACTTTCATAATGAGTATTAAACAAAAACTTGATAATAATATGTTTCAAATAATATTCGCTTATCAAAGATTATTCAATACGTCATCTTGTTTTAGTTTTCTAAAGAATCAATTTGCGTCGTTTGTTTTTACTTTTATTGTATACTTTTACTTAAGTATATATTATTCCCCAGAGAAATGCTTAGTCTGGATAAAGATTATTTTTATAAGAATTTTCTTGAACGTAAGACCTTTTCATTCTAGGGAAATGATATACCATAGTATTTCAGTTACATTTTAAAAATAGTATATATGTATCATTCATTTTACTGGGAAAAACCATCAATATAATTGTGTGTTGGATTAATAATGTATTGCGATGACATTAAGTTAAGTACCCAACTGTACCAATGTGACTATTTCATGGAGGACAATGAAAATTAATAGGTTTTATTTTAATCATCGGATGGTATTTTAAATTTACTTTTTCATTTTGTTAGATCCAAGTTATTCCGACGGTGATCAACTAGACGGACAAGAACTGCAGCAAGTGCCATCGATTTTATTTAACAAATATGCACTGGACAGGGAAGAATCTAGAAGAAGTAAGTTTCTAAAATGTTCTATTAATTTTGGACAAGTATTAACATTATTAAAGTAACAGTGTCATTTTCATAATTTAAAATTTCCATTGATTGTAACGTTAATAAATATTATAGTGGGGCCTGGCGTGGCTCGGTGATTGGCCTCGGTCACTAACGTGTTCTGAGTTCAAGCATTGGCTGGCTTCGCGAGTTCTCGGATGGGTGATCGTTCGGGTATTTAGTGACGAATCCTCCCAACACATACCCGTGCTCCTCAACCAACTGCAACCTCCCTACAAAATGCTAATGGCCATAGTTGCCGATGATTAAGATCAATAATAATAATAAAAAAGATAAATTATAGTATTTTCTGTGTTTGTATAATATTTTGAGATAAGCCATATTATAATGACAAAAGTTATAATTACCCAATAATTGACCAACATAATTAATGCAAATCAATGTGAATAGTGATACGGAAAAACAAATTAATGTAACTAATATCATATATTTATTGATACTCGTTATAAAATAATTTAATAGTATAGGTACATTCTGTATTTACCAGTTATTATATAATTTTACAATATTGTCGAACCGTAAAGTTGTACTTGAAACTAACACGGCAATTACTGAAAAACTCGACGAATAAAAAAAAAAGCGAACAATACATGTCGAAAACAATTTAGAATTTATAATAGCTTAACTTAATTATGTTATAATAATTATATTAATGATAAATATAATATAATTTTTAATAATTATATATTATTATGTATAAAATATAGTTAATTACTTTTCATATTTCCAAGTTACAGTTTAATAAAATTTTTTTTTTTTTTTTAACTTATTACAAAATATACAAATTAATTACCTACATCGTACTGGGTCACTAAAAGCACAATCTGTAATAACTAATAACAACAAAGGATTTACACAACCATTGATAATACTCGCAATAACAATATTTAAGTATCTATTGCTATTTGGTTTCGTATCCACTTCGACGTTTTTTTTTTTTTTGACCACTATTGTTGTTTCACTTGTTTTTCCGTATTATTTTTCACCTAGAACAATATAAATTGAGTTTTTTACGAAATAGAAAACTCAGACGTGACATTAATCTGGGTAGGTCGCTCTATGACATTTCACTGTTTGGACGTTTCTAACTGAACTTTATATTTTATATATAAATACGTATGTGTATATATACAATTTATTTGTTGGCATACAGTAACATAAAACTGTTTTCAGAAAGAATGAAAAACCTTGTAAATAAATTATAGCTTCCTTATTCCTCCAATGATTTATAATAATTACATTTCCGAGACATTTCAAATATGCTTCGGTAGAAGGTTCATACGCATAAAATGCGCCTGCACGTCTAATGTAATTAATATAATAATATAATTAATAATAGGCTATAGCAAAGTGCAGTGTTGTTCCTTGTTGGCGATGTTTTTTGTCAAAAAAAAAGATAACCTGAACAGTGTACATACATTAAACGCATATACATTTCGTAGTCGACTTTAACATAACAATGTAACATACTTTTTATTAATATTTTCTAATATTACGCTATTTTATTTATTTTGGCTACTATACATTTATTGGGTTATATTATTATAAATATTATCTTTTCACGAGGAGCTAATCCTGATTAGGTAGTTGGTAAACCGAAGTGACATTGCAATCCGTTACGGTTTTACGTTTTACGTTTTTGCCGCTACTGTTTGAAATTGATTATTCCAAATATTATAATATATATTGAATTAAACAAATATTTGATAAATCAATAGTATTCAAAAAAATAAACCATTACATTTTTGTTCCTAATTAATTTTAATATTATTTTTTTTACTGATGCGCGGATCAGGTTCCTCATTTCTATTCAAAACATATACTTATTCTAATAAACCCCATCGGAAATGTCAATATAAAGAAAATAAATATGTAAATGTGGTTCGCTGTTTGGTTTGTTTATGCTATTTATTACAAAGTCATACCAAAGATTTTATGAAGTTGGGTTTTTCACCACCGAATCGCCTACAAGTCCAAAACTCGTTGTGTAGCTTGTACAATTGTATAATATTTTGCAAACCTTTTATTTAAGACATAAATTACTCGCGACAACAATTCTCATTTTATTCGTATAATTTATAGTAGTAAAACAATGCAATTGCATGTTCCTACATAAAATAAAGATACTTACTTTATTTCATAATATAATTTTATAAAGATGATTTGTTTGGCTGTGGTGCTGTAATTAAAACCAGACGTAAATAATTGGCACCTTCGATAAATTATGATTTATTAAAGATAAATTTAAAGGTAAAAACGATACTATTAAATATAATTAAAAAACAGTTATAAGTATTTTACTATTGCTACCCAAGACCTATCGTTATAATGATTGTAGGTAACTAATAAAATGTATGTTTAATACGATTTTTTTTATTTCCCATGTTCCATATTTACACTTTATAAATAGTATAAATATTATGCATACATGCTGTTGAGCGTATGTTAATAATTTACTGACACCTTATAAAAAATAAGATTAAAATGCAATACATTTAACCGGTAGTTCATATCCCTTAATCTGGACGAATTTCAGCCGTTTTAATTTAATTTGAAAGTTAGGTACCTAAAATTAAAATACATTAACACGAAATGAATAAAGTGAGGGAATGAGATAAATAATTAAAATTAAAGTAGATTTATTACACACGATTTCCCACAAAAGTGAACCAGCCTGAAATTTGTAATAATTATATAATATAATATAATAGGTAGTCAAAAGTATTTCTAATCTAGAATCTCATTAATATTATTTTTGTTATACATTTGCTTATGTAAAATAGTTTCAGCTAAATGTATTGGCTATGCTTTATCAAAGTTATTTGAGCAACGAGCTTCATTGTGAAAATCCCAATGACAGTAAACTAAAAAAAAATACTGTAATATTCGTAATGGATATGTCAAATAAAATATTATAACTATTTAACTTACCTACAGCAGATGGTGTAAGTTCTACCTGTCGTTAATTTCGTTTAATGACTTATTTAGAAAATTATTTAGCTTAAGATGTTAAAATATTATGTACAGCAATAGAACGTCAAAGTTATCATTTTTGGTTTAAAGATTTCATTATGACTAAGTTTTTTTCAAAGACTATACCTACATAATATATTGTATTTTACTGAAATTTTTTTTTCCTTAACGTTTATCTAACTGTAAAACAGAATGTATAGTAGTTGTTGGGTTATGATGACATTATATTGTTATTACATTAATGTGTCCTTTATCAATAATTATATTATCTGTCGATTGACAGCTAACTACGAATTTAATGTAAACCGAATATATAGAAATTAATAATTATAGATATATTTTTTTTTACCTTTTTTTAATGTTAATAACTTAAACGTAGAGTACAAATTTAGTATAAACTGCTATTGATATATTATTATTTCCAAAACTGACAACAATATTACAATAATAGTTGATTTAACTTAAACTATTGAGTGGACTGTTAGGTGTGCCATCCTAGTTTAAAAAGTTAAATATAAAATTAAACTTGTCGATACGATAGGATTTTTTTTATATCTATACACAGTGGCATTTCCGCGGCTCACTCGATGCAATATAATGTAATGTGAATCGTGTGACATGTGTACCTAGCGCACACCTAGGGGTACCGTAATCGTGTCGATAAAACTATTGAGACCACAAGTACGAAGTGATGAGACAAAGTACAAAAAGGGATATGTGTCTACAATTAAGCCAAGAGATATCGAACAAAAACTTGCGGGAACTTTAAACACATTAATACGATTATAAATGGAACTATAATGTATTATTATTTTAACGCGTCACAATAATAATAGTCACGTGTTCTTGTTAACGGTAAATCTAACAGTGTTAAGCTTTCCGGAATGTCCACCTATCCGATCATTTATTTATATGGGATTCAAGAGTTTTCTTTCATAATCATCATTGTGTAAATGATACCGGCGTTCCGTATGACTATTCGGTGAAAAACAGTGTTCGGCCCGGGAGATATATTATCGTTAAAGGGGACAGTAATGCTACAACTGCAGATCTTATCGGTTCAGCGAACAAAATAACTTAACATTTTTATAACGAAAGTTGTTCTAAGTATTCGGTACTCTTGGTAATGAACCTAAAAAAGTTTTACGTTTTGAGATTGAATAGAATTGATGCCCATTCCGTTGAATGAAATACAAAATAAACTGGCCAAAGTGTATTAAACAAATAAAATCTCGGAATTGCGTTAGCGTGAAATTACGCGTTGCAGAGCTAGCTGGGAGGCAAAATTTGATGCACTAAAACAATTTCCTAAACATACCTACGCAATAAGGGGGCAAAAAAATAAAAATAAATATACACCAAAGCTGTGCAATACGAATTGCTTATTATGTGCACAGCAGCTGTATAGTAGTGTTTAGAGTCCGGTACGACGATAGGTGACAGCCGTCTGAGATGATAATGTAATTTGTCGGAAAACCAACCAAAAAAAAAAACAGATTAAAAACACCTAACGCGATGCAGTCATGCCAAATCTAGTATATCAGTATATCACGTACACATAGTGTATATTATAATATTATCGCTGTAAAATATTATTTAATATAATATTATGCCGAGTGTTCGAATAGTTAGAAGAGTGACGTTCGGTAACCATCAATTTTGATTGGCGGCTTTTTCACAAGTCGATGGAAACGTTTGATTTGTTGTAAAACGTACCTATACACGCACAAAAACATTATTCTTTTCAAACGGCAACAACAGTTGTTTTCGATTAGAGTTTTCTATAGTCTGACGTATTTTTGTTACTGTCAATTTTGACTCGTATAATAATAATATTAGGGTGTATAGCCTTTAGCATAAACGTCAATAATTAAGTGTAATTATTGTGCCCGTGAAAATATTACCATGTATAATACTTAGGTACTATTTATCATTCCGAACTCGTCGTGTCGCTGATAAATATAATATATTAACGATATGATATTATATCGCTATCGTCCCGGGTAGGTGTCGTCTCGTCGTGGAGTATAGTTGTGAATGATCGTGAACGTCTACTGTCTCGTCTCGTATCGTCTCGTCTGGTCGTGGTGTAGTCGAGGTCGTGGTCGTCGTGGTCGTTACCCGTGTTTTTTATAGTGTGCTTAACAAACGAATATTATTTCCGGTGTCTGTTTTTGCAGTTCATCCAAAGCAAAGCCACGAGATCCGCCGGAACATCCGGGGTCACTCGGCCGCGCCGAATTTAGCGACGGAAACGCCGTCCGGCACGTTGCGGACAAACGGCCGGAGCAAAACACCTCAGCATCTGGTCGTGGACATGCTGCCGATGGACCATCCAGATCAGGATTACTACCCGAAACCGAAATTCCGTTCGAGACATCGGAATTCCAATCAGAGTAGGTCTCGAGAAGAATTCTTGGGCGGCGGTGGCTGTGGCGGCGGTGGAGGCGGTAAGGGTGCGTATATGAGGAAAACGTCACAAACGACCAACACACACACACA
>WHPZ01556087.1:0-15172 GCA_016617965.1 Macrosiphum rosae | reverse complement strand
TAAATTTAAATAAAAATCGACGATGTTATATCGATCACGACTAACATCAATTATTGTTTAGCCACTCAGAAGGAAAACATTGTTTGCTCTCATAATATCGATGCTGTTATTACTGTCAGGTCAATTCAAATCAATTGCATTTACGTACCCATATTATGATATCTGGTACACCGGTGGAGTGTGTATTACGAACTTGTTGTTATGAGTGTAAGCGTAACGATTACTTATTAAAAAACTTTCAATACAATCGTGTTTATTTATAAAAAAAAAAAATATATATATATATATATATATATTGTAAAGAAACATTTAGTTTTTTCATATTGTAGGCCCCCGGAAAGCGTTTTTATTGCTTCCGTTAAAAATAAAAGTTTCGAAAAATATATACCGTTTGTAACCGTCAAACACTCAAACCTTATTTAAATCAATTTTAGTTTTTTGAATAGTTTTTGGAAACTCGCGATTTTGTGTCAGCCAAAACGGCACAATAACACTTAACACTAATGAAATGTATTTCATGTCGTCGATGTTGAATAGAAATGTTTCGGAACAACAGATGAAACGACTACAGTTGACGTGACGGGATTATTCTGCGACAATGAGCAAGTGTAGAGACATTTGCCATTCATCGTCAGAAGGGTTTCATTGGACGAATTTACGTTTAAAATATATTTTCGTTCTCGACAAAAAAAATATTATAATATTGTAATATATATTACATTTTACTACAGCTATCGTGTTCAACGGGACAGTATCACGATAAAGGAGTTTTTCCAGTGGACCGTTTATGCCCGTAGTGGTTCGTATATACTATTAAATTCAAAAAAATTCTCTCTGCCGAATGCGCTTTGTAGTGTTTTTCGAAGTCTGCAGCCAGAAGTCAGATACCAATCTATTTGATGAATCAGAAAATGTTGATCATACGGGCCCCACTGGTTTTATAATAATAATAATATGTATTTTATTAGATAAAAGTTGTATAGGCCAACAAATGCCACGACGATAATATTATTATATTATCCTTACGACGAGTTGTTCCAAACAAATAATAATATAATTGAAAACGGACTATTGTTAATCAACCGTTTGTTTTACACGATATTATTAAACCTTCTATTGTAAAATATTGTACAGTCTTTTTTGGTGTAGGTGTATGTCAAAAACTCTAAGCACAAAATCGAGTAAGCTGATTAACAACAGTTATTGTTCAATATTTATACTTTCAACTTTGAAGCACCCGCCAACTCGGTCATGTGTAGTTGCGTTTTAACTGTATAATGGATCGAACATTTATATCACAGATATATTATTATTTAATATCCACCATTAGAAATAGAAATTATAATATTATCATACTAAATGCAATGTCCGTCGAAATCGACTGTTCTAATAACAGTAAATTTCGATCGTAAATCATACGCAGTTCACTTAGATTTACATAATAATATATAATATATCGGAATCGTTCATTTTAGGGTACGTTATTTTTTAGTATTAATTCGTTTTTTTACAATATTCATTTAATTCCATAGCTGCGTTGTACAAACTGTGTAACGAACAAATTATGCAAAATTACGGATTCGAATTAATTAGGAAGCTGTCCTAAATAAACTTACATTTTGTTACAAATGTTGTAAATATTTATTTCCAATAATTTTATTCGTTGAATAATATCATACAATATGGAATTCCCAAGCATTCGATGGATTTACTATGGACGTATATCTATGAAATGTCCGTAATGAAATATTATATTATTTTACGATTATTTAATTTTTAGGATAAAGTTGCATACCACCAATTTGGTTTAGAAACCATAGGTATTTAGTCATTTTTATTGTGATAGATTTAAATTCAATATTTTGCATGTATCACAAACAATTTTTGTTTAATAATGGCTATAAGGGTATATTATGCCTAGTGATTTAATAGGATCGCTTCACGATAATTTGTTACTATATTGAAGCTTGTAGTGTTGTTATCTATACTTAATTAATTCTGTAGTTAATTTTAACACCTCAAAAAACCATTAAAACCCGTTATCGCTGTTATTTTATGTTCGTACAATTATAATAATAAAAACATGTACCTACCTACCTATGTCCTACGGATGCGATACTGAAACTAGAAACCATTTAGTCACTTTTACTGTGATGGATTTAAATTCAATATTTTGCTTGAATCGCAACCGACTTTTGTTTGGTAAAGGCTATAGCTATATACCCTAGGGGTATCATGCCTGGTGATTTAATGAACAACTGTCAATGTATCTAGGATCGTTTCACTATAATTTGTTACTATATATACTAAAGCGTGTAAAGTAGCGCTATCTATAGTTAATTAATTTTGGAGTTGATTTTAACACCTCAAAAAACCATTAAAAACCGTTATCGCTGTTATTTTATGTACGTGCAATTATAATAATAAAAAATATGTACCTACCTATGTCCTACAGAATATGGGATACTGAAACTGCGGGCACTAGTCTCGGTTTTGTTCACACCATTGCAGGCCAGTATTAACTATTAATGCATTATTATATGGTCACGTTTTATTTTAGAACGACGATAAACCATCGCGTCCATGAAATGATAATAATTCTGAGAGGAATCTGATTTACAGGAAAATAATAAAGCATTATACATTTTTTATAAACTGGGTAGGTATATAGTGTGTTTTAATTTTAAATTTTTCATACTTGTAATGAGTTGTTCAAACTATTTCAAACTGCTGTACATTTCCAACAATACAATACAATTTGTTCATTTTTGAATGTCTGAATAAATAATTTCTATCGTGATTAGTACTGCACTAAAAATGTTTGTTCGAAAAAATCCCATTGTCTTTCAGCAACTATAAAATTAGATTTATTCCAAAGTCATTAGAAAATTAATAAAAATGTAATTATTAATTTTTTGTACTGTTGGTTAAAAAAGCTTGAAAGTTTAAAAGAAGGCTCCTAGTATATTTGTTTCAAATACAGATGAAAAATATTAAAAATCCTTGGTCACAATTTTTTTTTATAAGCATTAGAAGTTCAAAAATTGACAAAATATGGAAAAATCACGAAAATTATCTAATTATTTTGAGTTAAGAATTCGTTAAAAATTTTTCTTTTTAAACCTAAGATTTTAAAATGTAATACAAGATTCCTTATAAGATAATCTACATTTATCAAAAATAAAAAAAATGTCTATAAGAAAGTCAAATTAAATTTTTATGAGAATTTGAAATTCAAATTTTTACAACATTGAATATTCACTAGATTTCTCATGTAGCGATTTCCTTATTTTGTTGTAATTCAAAAATGAATAACTGTAGATACATGAAAATTTCACTTAATGTTTAGATTAGCATTTCCTATACACCATACAATTTTGAAAATATTTTGAGCTGTTTACGGACATTTTTAGTTTTCAATTTTTTTAATTTTATTTTCTATACATATCAATTAAGTTTTATCTGTTTGGCCAAAAAGTGTAAAAATGTAATACAAAGCTCCTGATATATTGTTATAATATCAGTTGAAAAATATTAAAAATACATAGGCACAATTTTTTTTATAAGCATTTAAAGATCGAATTTCGACAATATTTATCAAATTTAAATTTGAATGATTATTTTGTGGTTAAAAATGTATAAAATGTTCAACTTTTTTATCTAAGGATTGAAAATTTAAATCAAGATTCCACGTAGTTAATTCTGTTACCAAAAAATCTAAAAAATACATAATCACAGTTTATTTCTATAGTAATTTTAAGTTAACATTTGGATGAAATTACATAAAAAAAAAACCTAGAATAACTATTTTAATTATTTTGTTGTGATTGTATAATATTATTCGTGGGTACTTGAAACTTCTAAAGGACACTATTATATATCTATGATAATATCAGGTTTTTTTGTTGATGTATAACGCGTTATAAATACCTAATGGATATTGTGATATGATTAATTTGGAATTTATTATAGGTAACTATTATAGGTCAATTTTATGTCTTATACCTAGACTGACATACCACTCAGAATCGTTTTTCTTATACAATGATATTATATCATTGAATTCAAATTGAATACCATCCATTATACAGTGACCCACTTGTAACCTACTGTACAGCAGAGTACCTTTTTTCTTTTGAAAACACAAGATTTGGTGAGATAATTAATTAACTTGTTAAATAAGTAAAGTTATAAAGAGATAAGTAAACATAGGTGTTTTTAAAAGGTACGGCTACCATATGTTTTAAATAATTATAAAAAAACATTATAGTTTATCAAGTTTATTAGGTACTTACTTGTATTATGATATAAATCATTGTCCGTCAAAATCGAGATCTAAGTTTAATACTCTTATAATTAGGTATTAAAGCGTTAATATTTCAATTTTAAGTATAAAATTATAATATATACATTAATTATATGCATATAATATATAACTAATGTCCAACAATTGTTGAAGTACCAAAATCATAATAAACTGTTATTTCAATAATAAGTTCTGGATTCTTTTATTATTTGTTTTTATTTTATTAAAATGTGTATTTCATTTACAGCGTGTAGTACTGAGTACAGTGACTACCTACTTATACAGTGTATTGCTTTATCGGAATACGTTTAAAGGAGACCGTGGTAAATAATAATAATAATAAAAAGGTAAATAGAAATCACAGTAAACCTCCGGTAGTATTCTGCGAGCTTTGGCTTTTGACAAAAAGAAAGTTTTTGTTTATTTTTTTTTCTACGGAAAGAGAGAGAAATTGAAACTATGTGTTTGATCAGGATAACATTGTGCACTCCGTGCTAGGATAAATCTAGAATTTTTTTCCTGTAAAGATTAAATAGGAGAAAAACTCGTTAGTCTCAATTTTATGGTCTGTCAAACTTTTTGTACGTTTATAATAAATTAATATAAATTAAAAGTTGTTTGCCATTGTTAAAAAAAAAAAAATATTGCATATTTTAAATCTAAACACACACAAAATAATATCAAGTGGGTACCCAAGTAAAAAATGTACAATAAAATAATCATAAACATTATCGTTCACTTGCATTCACTGGTGATAATTCATTAAGTAGGTACCTAAAGTATACATTTAAATAGCTAATTAAGTAATTTCGTACATTATACAGAAAATGTACCGCAAGGTTACTGTCATAATATAATTTAACTGGTTAACTGTCAATTTGAGAAACCACGAATATAGCGTCTAAGAACAACAAACTTTCTACTTTCTATTTTTTCTGGAGTATAATTTTTTAGTAATTATAATCTAAAACTTTGCTAACCAAAACCCGACACCAAATTACGCTGTATTATAACCAGAATATTTAAATTGATATCGTATTTAATGTACATTTGACAATTTGTATTAAAAACAAACATACTTGGGTAAGTATTTCATTCGTAAAATAATGTAATAATATACAAATTTACCTAACGGAACAATAACAATAATAGCGAAATAATAACAAAATATTTGTTTGAATCATGAACTTACGATATCATTGTAAAACGTTTTGTGTTTTGTCAATTTCAAATTCACCAAAAAATATCATTAGGGATATAAACGGATATTGGATGTTCGGAAAACATATTGTTTTTTTTTTCTCTTTCTATACGTATAAGATCGAAAATCGAATAACGATTGAGGAACTATTTTTTTTCATAGAGAATTTTATTGATTCTGTAATGATTTTTTAACACTTTGTCGGCGGGTCACAGAGTAGGTACTTTATAAAACATTCTATATGATTTTCTGGATTTTCATAAGGATATATTATATTCACACACGTGCCTTTATAGGTATACTGTTTTAAAAGTCAACAAAGTTGACAATAAGTTTTAAATGGTCAAAAAAGTTTTTATCGAGGTCAAGGCTGTTAAAATTAAATTTGAATTATTTTGAGACCCACTATTTCCTGCAAAGTCGTACTTGTTTATGGTACATTGAATCATTTTAAAGAAATAAAATATAACGTCATATTTATTTTGTACTCTTTTTGTGTTATTTAATATTAATTGATTGCCATGATTTGATTTTATTCAATTTTTAATCCAGGATGATTGTACTGAAATATAAACTATATTAAGTATAGAACATTGAATTGAATCATTATAAGTTTTAATAAAATTATATTTATAATAATGAAAGGTGAAAACATTTTCCATTAGTTTTTCACAAATTGTCTAAGAGTCTTTGTATTTACAGTTGTTAAAAAAAACATCCAATCATCACCATAAACATGTAGGTAACTAAAAATAAAATAAAAAATAGTAAATTAATTTATTTTATATTTCTGAAAATTAAAAAATATTCAGTGGTGCTAGTGTATATTATTATACTTTTGAATGTGAACTGAAAGGATTTACTCGAAATTAAATACACATAATATTGTTATCATATTTAAATAATCATGTTTTTTATTATTTACAAAACAAAGCTGTCTTAAATTGTAAGCATTACATGTATACAGGTTTATATTATATTATCAACAAAAACTATATATATTTATATTGGATTAAAAAGTAAAAACAAATGATACATAAATCTACCGTACAATATAAATAATTGGAAGGATAAAGTGGCGCACTGAAGGACACGAATTATTAACAAAACAACATTATGTTTATTCCTTCATCGTGTGAATAGTACACGCGAAATATTCATTGAACAACAATATATATATATATATTATTGTACTTATATTATTATAAACATAGTACATACAAAACAAATTCATTTTATTTATTTATTTTTTATCGTTTTTGATGTTTTTTCTATGATCGCAAGTCGATCTAATGGTTTAGATTTTTTTTCAATTCAGTTTAAAAAAAAAATAAAATAAAAAAAGTCCACTTCCAAGATATAAAAAAGATGTACCTTTTTTCATTTCGTTTTTTTTTTTTTTTTTTTGTTTTACATAAAATATGACTCGTTTTGAATACGGTCAAAGGACTGAAAACTATTCAGATACAAATTGGTCAACCGTAACTAACTTGAGTTTGCAATAAAATAGTAGATAAAACTACTAGATCTCGTTGTGATTTTTTTAAGGACTTTTTTTCCTATTAAATTTCATTAATATCAGACGGAAGGACCTTCACCAACTTGCACGTTTTACGCTTCCACGGCGGAAATAAAATATGGATAAATAATTGTATCCAGGGTAGTTCAATCGGAATCTATCTGACGTCCCCGTGTTTGTATACGGTAGCACATATATTTTGCAGTCCACATAATAATATGTACCGATTTAATCAATTCAACTAAAGCAAACATTTGCATGTTACAAATAAACTGCAATATATTATACAACGGAATCCTTTATATAGGTATATACACATTATTTTAAACCATAAAAATCGCATGTAAAATGTCAACCAACCATGTAGTATGGGATGCAATCATTACTCTGGTATAACGAGTTGTTTTTTAATATTCAAATGAATGAATGCGTTTATTTGAAAAAAAAACGACTACGGACCGTAAAATATATAACCTTTCTTCAAGGGGTAGGTAGGATGTATCATCGAAATAAAATGATTTTATTAATGATTTTATAGTATATTAAAGAAACAAAATAGGTTTTTTTTTTATTATTTATTATAATATTATTTTATTATTTTTATTACCTAGATCAGGGAATTCAAATTTTTTTATTTGGTACATAAAATTAAAAAAAATCTACGATTATCAAAATTAATCGATATTTTATTGAAACATAATATTATTGTATTATCGCAAACCTCGTAATATTATTTCGACCGTAATAAATAATGATAGTCGGTTTCATATAGTACCTAAAACATTCTTATAAGTATAGATAATGGTATAATAATGGAATAATAACTAACCGTTCGGAATACCTGAAAATCCTCAGGTACCATTATGTTATATGCGAAAAGTCCGGTGCGTTTTCCCCTTGAAGACGAAATATTACCGAATAAAAACACAATATACAAATCCAAATGGTAATTTCGCGAATTCACTAGGCGACTATCATGGTCACGACAATGAAGTTGCATGCATTATGAAGGGTTCTTATTGTGAGCGTGTATCCTGCGATCATAGACTGTAAACAAAAAGAAATCCTTAACAATTTAGCCATGGTGTGTAGTGGGAAGGGGACGTCCGCCGGTGCCGTTGTCGGGGTAGGACGGCAAGGGTCTTGGTCCGGACCAAAACTCGTCGAGGGTGGACCGTGCGAGTATTATACGATCAGGAATATGACGACGTGACTTCTGATGTGTGTGTGTTAATGGTCGGAGGTGAATGTGGGAAAATATGTTTCGATTAGGAAAATAGCTCACATTTTAGCGGGTCGTGGTGGGTCACGCTCGTATGCAAATACAACGCCATTACCCCGTACGTGCAGGGAGCGCTGTGACAAGTGAAGTGGAGGGGAGGGGGTGGTAAACCATTCCTCCGATGGGAACGATCAAGGTTTGCACTCAGACCAACGACGTAGTTGAGAATAAAACAGAGTGATAACATTTATTTTTTTTCAATGACAGCGCTCGCCTACAACTTTACCGGCGTAATCTCTCGGCGGTGGCGGAAGAAGTGAGGCAAATATAAGGTATCGTTTAAAAATTGATTAGAAAATGATTTCCCGAACCCACAATACGTACACAGTCCTACCCACCACACACTCGCTATCATCAATCCGAGTCGCGCATCACTGGCAGTGGGTCCCGAGGGGGTGTGTGTAGTCAGGGCCAGTGGCGTCCCCGGTCCGATTTCTAGGGGTGGGGGAGGATTGGACTCGATATAATAATATACACTATACACATTGCTGGTCGAAAATAGTACGATAAAGAGTAGATTGATAAAAAAAAAAAACGAAAATGACCACGAGAGTCCTCCTTTTGCCCCCGCTGTCTCACCGAGGACGTCACCGACTCTGAACAACGACAGTATACGACAACGAAAACACGATTTTATACCGCGACGGCGCAGTGACATGATAATATTATAAAGTTGATATGAGTACGCGTTGGTGAACGGTCGGCGACGTCTCCTGTCGTTCGTTCAGTAAACGTTGCACCAGACGGTGACCAGGTAGAACACTGCCAGCGAACGGGCCAAGCAGACGATCAGATGCGACGTCTTTGCCGCCGTGTTGCCGGTGCCGCTGCCACTGAGCGCGCTCGCCTTGCACCGCAGGTCCTCCGGGTAGATGTCGGCCACGGGCACCCGGGCCCCTCCGTTCCTGGGGTCGGCGCAAGTGGCCCGCCGGGCCGTCCACTGGGCCAGCTGCGTCTCGGCCATGCCCAGGGTGTGCACCTGCACCGCCTCCCGGAGCCACCGACGCAGCCACTGGCCCAGCCAGAGGAGCCCGCAGTCGCACTGCAGTGGGTTGTCGTCCAGGTACAGACCACCTGTGAACAAGAGCACAAACGCACGCTGTGATGTCAGTTTTCAACAACATGATATACGGGCCGATCGTTTTTTAAAACCAAACACCGACATTTTCGAAAAGCATCAACATTTAACATATAGGTATTTCATGCATGGGTATAATTATTTGAAGTCAATGTGAACAAAATAACAATCGCGATTTAAGAAAAGTTTTATTTTTTCACCATTTCTAAAAAAAACCTTTTAAATGAGACAACATTATAAGGTACACTGTACAAATTTGTTTTATTTCATGGGATATTTTTTTTGAGATTTTTAGTGGATTTCGTAACGATTTATATTTTTAAAGTTCAAGATTAAAAAAAATAGTAGGTATTTCCTATAAACATAATATTAGAGGCGTTTTAATTTACTAGTGCTTTTATATAACAAAACCCATAATAATAATTGTTTATACCGCGGTCTTACAGATTCCAGAACAATAAATTATCCAACATTGTAAAACTATATTAATTTTATATAGATACTTATAATTTTAAGACTCATATTTCCGATCGACTTTTAAAATAAAGAATTTTTTTGTTTTTGATTAAATAATAATTTTTATACTAAAAAAGAAAAAAAGTAGTACAGTTTTCGAATTATTAGTTTTTTCTTTTTCATCACTCGTTCTTTGACAACATAGTTTTTTCATCAGATTACCTACAACATTTACCATGGAAACGCTGTCCTCGTGAATGGTGGTGTTGGGGAGGTAAGTATGGAATATGAATCGTATCAGTGACCTGATGACGACGTGTCGAAATCGATCGAGAAATGAGTTTGGAACGTTATCAAATCGTCATTGCTCATTCGTATAATAAGTACTTATATAAAATTAAGTAATAATATTTATTTTAAAAACAAAACCATTTCTATCTGTGATCCATAAACAAGTCGCAATAATCGTCCATTATTAAATATCTTACATCTAATAGTGGTTCGTGTTACTACATTTATTACCGTCGACCCGACAAAAGTTTGTTCTTCACCTCGTGCCGTTAGTTTTTAACGAGTTTGAATTTTTCTATAAAACTCATAATTATTTTCTTGCAAATAACGATCTATATGCCATAATAATTATTTGTTTGCCTGATAAGTTTGCGTATTACACATTTACACTATTAAATAAGTGCGATTTTATGGTGCAAAATTATATAGGTAATTGATTTTGTTGAAGACACGATAACTATTAAACAGCTCGTTTGATACCGCTTAGTAAACGGATTACGGATTTTAATATATTTTTATTAAATTTGGATGGTTTAATTTTAATATTTTTCAACAATCTCGGTATATAAAAAAAAATAATATTTATTTCACTGTGCATAATATAATTATCACAGGTGTTGTGAATTCCCCAGATTCAAAGCAAACAACAATACAATTGTATATGATTTATTAAAACCAGTATATTATTAAAAATAATGAATATAGAACCTATTTTTAGTTTAAGTATAGTTTTGAAAAATTCATACAATATATAATTGATAAATAATAAATTATTGTTACAAGATTTTTATTAATTTGATTAATATATTTTAATGTAGATAATATCAACAGGTGAATTGAAAAATTAACTAGAACACTTGAAAACATTACTTACGTAAGTATAAACAATTTTAATTTCGCTAGAATCTCCACTGCAATATTTTTATATCAGAAGTCAGAGATTAATCTTCTACAATTTTAGTTGAATATCTATCGTTAAATGTATTTATAACTAATATATATTATACTGAACTTCTTGATAAATATTTTTAGTGTGTAGGTGCAGATTAATAAACCTATTACCTACAATACAATCGCTGTCATTCGTTGGTCTTTAATAAGATTTTTTTTATTTGTTGGTCATAACAAGCAGTATTAGGTATTTTATAATACGATAAAAAATTCAATTACCATCTACTTATGAATTCAAATAAACGGAAATTATTTAAAAACCCGAGAGTATTTTTTGTACAAAACTCAACGAATCGGCATATTATTGAAACCTCATAATATTATATTGATTACCAGTTTATTAAACCGTATACGCTTCTGTACCTACCCTCATTTATTTGTGTTTTTTTTTTTTTGCAAGAGTTCAAAAATTAATAATTTTTAATAAAAAAAAAAAAGCGGGCATGTGGGTGTCGCTCTGCTGTACAGTAAGTTACAAGTGGGTCACTATAGTGGATGGTGTTAAATTTGAATTCAATGATACGAAAAATACGAATAACGATTCTGGCCGAAGACCAGTTAGCCTATGATATTACTAAGACGCATATTTGATGATATTATTGTGAATAAAGTAAGTTATTTATCTATTTACGTGGAACCGTGTTTTAAATTTTCAATCGGTAACTTTAAAATTTCAAAATTGTATACATTTTAAGTACAAAATCGTTTTTATATTTTAAATTTTTGATAAATGTTCTCAAAAATCGAAATTTAAATGCTCATAAAAAAAATATTGTGCCTATGTATTTTTAATAATATTTATCAACTGCTATTGTAATAATAGTGGCCTAGTACTACGTTTTCACGCTTTTTGACCTAATAAATACAATTTTATTGATATTAACTATAGAGTTTAATTTTAGTTGTGCATTCGTCAGTAGAATAATATTATTATAACTATGTGTGTTTAAATTTGTTGGTTTTGATTATTATAGTTAACTTTATTTTGAATATCAATTATCTAACGCAATATACCTATAATTGAATCGATACATTATAATATTATATTCTGCTGATAATGCGTATCATATTGTATAATAATAATATAATATTTTATACATTTACATATTATTATATACAATATACATAATTTGTCTGAAAATGCAACCCTTTACCATCAGCATGGAATCCATTAATTAGTGAACTTGTATGCATGAAACGGATTTGTATTGACACTCTGACGGACAGTTTAGCGAGTTTTTCTCTGTCTAAAGTTTATAAAGGTTCAAGGTTTGGGAATACTATTGCATTTATCTGTCAATCAAAGCGTAAGAGATATTTTTCTGACAAGTGTATGATTTTTCGCTATATAAAAATGTTTAGTTTAATATTAATAAATTAAAATTGTTTTGAGTGATGGTCAAAATTATAGGGTTTAAAAAATAAAACGCATTTATTATACTATTTGAATGGGTAAACCACCTATGACCTACATTTTATGCACATTTTTTTCACACAGATATTGGTAAATCATTTAAAAGTTATTTTTTTGTTGATGGATACTTAAAAAACCTTTTATAAAAATAGGATCGTTTTTTATCATTATTTTGCACATGATAAAATTAATTTGTTCATGATTTTTAAAGATCATAAGATAACTAACTTAAATTTCTGACAAAGTTTATTTTTTGATGCCATATAATTTGTAAGCATATTAAGACGCATTGTGTAAACTTTTAATTGTTTTCATTCATATAATATAGGTAGGACTTACTTGGATTATTTCTCTGATTCATAACCATATTTATTATTTTCTGATATTTTTCTTTCATCTACGAATGCATATTTTTTATTTAATAATTATTAATAGCAACCTTAAAGCAAGCAAATTACAGATTTTTAATTTACAATTTAAATTATTATTATATGTTATTATTTTTTATAAACTTATATCAGTTTAACATTAACATATTTCTATAGTAATATTGTGTTCGTATACTTTATAAGGAATAACTAAAAGCTATTAAAAACATAAAAATACCTACCTATATAGGTAGGTATTTTTATGTTTTTATATAGTCTATTTTTTGTTAACAACAAAAATAAGAGTTCTTGAAACTTCCATTGATATTATTTAAATATTTAACTTTGACCTTTTCAAAAATACTCATTTAACTAATGATATATTTCGATAAATTTGTAGTCGAAAATATATTAACATATTCTTTGCCGTGAAATGTTCATCACAGCATCGTGAGATAAGCTCAATACGTGACAGGGACGATGCATTGATATAAAATACGATTTTGTCTGTAGACTTTTTTTTATAGTCTTCATTAATAAGAGCAATAAAAATAATGGTAGACGTTTTAAGCTCGAGAAACATTGATGTTACTAACTTATTTTGAAAGCTCCCAAATAATGGCTGTGCATTGGTGGGAAATGTTTCTAAGGAATTTACACACGTCTTTGGCATGTTATTCTACTGAATCAAACTATAGCCCATTATTTCAATTCGCTTTTGTTGTATTTTTTTTTTCATAAGTTTCTCTAAAATAATCTACACTATTATAGTTAATAAAAAAAAAAAAAAATTGTAAAATTTATATGATGAAATTACGCTTGAACGTTCTTAAAAAAGAATTGAAATAAAAAGTACATGAAACAATAATATATAGCATTATCATTTATTTTCTATAATTTTGAACGTGTTGTCTTCTATAACTCGAGTTGTATGTATCCAAAAACTAATTATAATATTTCGTTATAATTTGAATTAAAAATAAAAGTACCTACGCATAAATAAGACGAAATCCAAAGAATGAAAAAAAAAAATCATTTTTAATTTATTTCTCTTCCAGTTATAATGTTACTTCTATTTTTTTATTTTTTTTTGTATACAGTCTAAGATTTAATTGGTTATCTTTTAAGTAGTGCGCTGGTATTATACGAATTCTGGCTTGTATCGAATTTTTTTTTTGTATACATTATACATGTTCCGTTTTCAAAAATAATTAAGCCGTCTACGTGTAATTAAAATTTATGCAGATAGTTGTGTAATGTAAAACAGGCACAATTTCATCTTAAGTTTATAAAATAATATTACAGTCTTCGTACATTCGAAATCAATTTCCTCAGCTTTTAAAATGATAACCATTATTTAAATTCGTTGGCCTATGTTAATTAATTGTGTAGTGGCACGGCACGAAATTTTAACGAATGTGTCTCCCATCTACTCAAACGTCTCTGAGCGTGTAAATACGATTTCAATGGAGCAAGTTCAAAAAGTTTCGGTAACTCTATTGATAAGGATTTCTTGCTTTGTCAATAAATAAAAACGATCTCGTTTAAAATAACTTGAATACGTTGACTTCACGGTGTCAGTTGAAATCGTTCTATAGAGCAACGACAAATTTAATAAACTAATAAAGTAATAATTTCCGATTTTTTTTTCTGGGTCTTATAAATTATACATTTTTTTTATAAGGTTGAGTATGAACGAAATGTATTTATTTTGTTTGTGATCCTTCAAAAACAAAAACATATAGGTTATGTTATAGGTACGTTGTACTTATACAAAATACGTGTACTGAAAATTGTAAAAAAAATCATGAATAGTCATTAATCATTATCTCTATACCTACTTATATCATAATACAATATTTTAAAAGTTAGGTATGCAAAAAATTAAAATCTGTTTACTAAGAGAAATAGTTAAATGTTTCATATAGGTACTGTGTATATTCTTATATTATAATATTACGAAGAACAATAGTCGTTTTAAAAATGAATAATTTATTTTATAAGTGCAAATCTATTCGAATATTATAATATAATAATATGTACCTATATACGAGCAAATTTGTACTATGGTTCAAATACTATGGGCTATAATATTATATTAATATAGTAACTAGTAAATATCTATTACTATTATTATGCTATTAGAAATTGAATAGTACCTTACATAAATTATTAAAATTACTTAACATACATTTATTATTCTTATAATTTAATTTCTGATTCCGATGACATATTTTAACATTCGTAGAAAATAATAATTTTTTAGTGTGTACCAAACACATATAAAATATTGATAGTTTTAATTG
>WHPZ01556072.1:0-12657 GCA_016617965.1 Macrosiphum rosae | reverse complement strand
TATATATTATATCATAATATTATAATGACATTGCCATACTGTGTTAATATAAATATTTTTTTCGTTACCTTTCGTCGGAACATTAAAGTAATAATCAGGTATAAATAGGTTCGTGCTATTTTTTGCCTTGTAATTATTTTCTTATTGAATTATTTCGGCATCGGCAGATGTCCGTTTTTACCCGATAGAGTTTTCTCTGTATGATTTCAACTGCGGCCGCCCATCATCAAATAAATATAATTTTTTTCATAGCTTCATAAAAAATTGTATTTGTAATTTATCCATATCGCCGAGTTGCAACAATGTAACTAAAAGCTGTAAGTAATTTGGTACTTAAAATCTGTGTATGTTATTAATCATTATTAATGTTTTTCTATTCTTTACCATATAGAGTAACGTCCCCTCGTTACACTATAAACTAAACACTAACTAATCACTACACACATCAGCTTTAGATTTTCCACTTTTTAGTTTTTACATATTACATAAAAAAAACATCCAAGCGTCGTCCGCTTACCTAGGAGTCCTACTAGCACACTGATAAGTGATAAGTGATAAATAAACATACTTAAACTTGGCTTTCAACGACTTTACTATTTTGCAATAGGTACACCTGACATGCAAAAGACCTCCAAATCATTAGTATCAATAAACAAAACAATACCTGCTTCTGCGAGAAGACTTTCAACTTGTTTTTTTTCAATTAGCTGGTACCTAGCTAGGAGTCCTATACTCCAGGACTTAGGTCCAAGGAACATTCCAATTTAAGGGTATTCCCGGCGAAGCTAGGTTCATTTAACCCGTGACCCACCAGCAGCTAGTTTAACTATTATCAATTTTCACAATTTGGTGTTTTTAACAAATCTTCACAAAACTTAAAATTCACGTACATTGTCCCAGCCCCCTTTTTATAAATAACTCGTAAAAAAAGTCGTGCAAATTCTAAAAATAGTCGTGCAAATGCATGCTAATGGCGTGCTAATTCGTGAATTAATTTTTTTTGTAAAAAGTCAATGAGGGGGGCCAGGGTAATGTACATTTAAAATTCAAACGCTCATAAAAAAATAATGTAGCTTAACGTTCTTTTTTTAGCTCCAACAAAAACAATTATGAGGAGGAACCTTTTTTTAAGTATTCAAACCTTTTAATTTGCGATTAAAAAAAAATAAAATATAACATTTCAAATGTCTATATAAATAATTCGGTCAACATATTTTGAAAATCAAATTATGTATAGAAAATATATAATAAATAGGTAATCAAATAATACATATTTATCAACTAGTGCAGTGTTGACAAATTATTTGTTTCTACTTTTTTTCGATTATTAAGGCAACTTTATCCCCTTACAAGTTTACAACTAGTCACTAGATCCAATTTTCTACCAGAAATCATTGTCGAAGTTTAAGATGTAAGTAGTTGTAATAATACAAACGGGTATGAAAACAAAAAAATTAAATAATAAAAAAAGCAAACCTATACCTAGTGTTTTTCAAAATATAAAGTAACTTAATAATTGTGCTCATTACTCACTAATAATTGCTAGTTATGAATTTACTGACCACGCATTAATGAGGTGCGTTAATTATATCTACCTTATTTATAAGACAGAAAAACACAAATACTATGTAATAATGAAATGTCGGTTCTCATGTAAATAGTTAAGCTAATTGAGTTATTTTGTTACTATGAAGTACATATATCTAGCTGCAATTACAATTATTATTAAGAGGTATATCCGTATTGTACAATTATAGTTTGCAATAGACATGAATATAAAATTCATAATTCAAAGATTTAAGATTAAATTATTTCCATGATTGAAAAATAAGTATTGTTATTGTACAATAAAATAATGGAATATATAAAATCATGACGACTTGATTTTATAACACCTTAACCTTAACTCTTTAGACTATAAAACAATCACTGACAAAACAAAATAATAATAATATATCTACCTACCTAATAATGCGATGACGTCAAGTTAGGTATGATTCTATACTTGGATTTTTCCGGGAGAATCATACGTAGGTACATATTAGAAATAAACTAGATATAATAAAATAATAAATCAAAATAGTTATTTTACAAAATATATTTTGAATAAATAATTAGTTTAATATATTTGGTTCAAAAATGTACTATTGTTTTCCGTCCAAGTGTCCAACTCTTAGTAAGCAGTAGCTTTAATTAAAACTACATTTTAAATTTCGAATAATATGTGTATTGTAGGTACCTCTAACCAGCTAGTACCTAACTATGGTATATTTTGATAAGTTATGTAGTACGAGTTAGAATTTTCGTGAAAAATTGAAAATTATTTTGTAATTCAAAAATCATACAATTTTAATATTCATACCCAATATTTGAAAATCTAGTACAAGGTTCCTTATAATTTTTGCTTACTAGAATTGTAAAAAAAAGTTTAGTGTACACAATCCACTCAGTTGTTACGTACACGTTATACAGATGATACGTGCCTACTTTTTTCAACTAATAGGTAGGTATACTTGGGGAATACTCAAAACTTGCAGTTTTCGACAAAACGGATTTCTTTGTTTTGTTTTAATTCAAAAACTGTAGTCTGTAGATACTCGAATTTTTCACCAAAAGTTTATATTCACATGTATAGAAATATATGGTATTGTTTTCAAAATATTTTGACTCTTCTTATATGGAATCTCTATTTACGGAAGTCTGACATTTTTGATTTTATTTTAGTTTTTATTTTCTATAAATATTAACAAAAAATTTTTCGATCGGTCAAAAAGCTTGAAAATATAACGCAAAGTTCTTCATAAGTTGTTATTACTTATTAAAGTGACTTGAAAAATTCAATAATAGATAGGCACAATTTTTTTTGCAGGCATTTCAAGTTCAAAATTTTACAAACAGGGATATTTAAACAAAAATATTGATTTTAGTTATTTTTTTGTTGTTGAAAAAAATATTACACGTAGGAACTTGTAACCTTTTTCTATTATGTATGTTATTATTTACTATATAGAGGTAATTTTAAGTTTTCAATGTATTTATATTAATTGTTAGCAGTTTATTCCTTAAAAGTATTTTAAACTCACACAGTCACACTCTTCAACGTACTACGGGTATATTGACTATTTAGTTAATTTATTCAACAGCTAGTACCTAATTATATTATATGAAATCGTATTATGAATATTATTATATAATGTATGCCGTTTTTTTTTTTATCAAAAATTAGTTGAATCTACCGTATTAATTTTTCAACATAAATTACCAATAGCAAACTAAATACTTATCATAAAATATATTTAGGAAATAGGCTGACAGACGGTCTCCGCTCAGAATCGTATTTTGTGTACATTACATATGCAGTGACCTACTGCTTGACGAGACGTCTACTATACAGCAGAGCGACTTCTCAGGTTTTTTAATACTTAATTTTATTTATTTAACCGTTTCAGTATTTCGTAATATTTATGTGTATATATAATACATGAGCGACGAGCGTACAAATAACGGTACATTTGAACGAAAAAACTAGTTTACACATTTTGATTTGGACGTATATATATATATATATATACCTACTCAAGATTCAAGAATAATATCCTTGTCTCATACCTATATAGGTACTGTTAAATACACAATATACAAATGGATTTTTAAGTGTAATTTATTACCATATTTAAACACGGAGAAATACTAATCATGCGGGTCATCGACTGTAGGTTTGTCCGAAGCGCCAAGATGTATACCAATTTATTGATAAAAAAAAAAAATTAAAAGAAATGAGAGAATAATATAATTTCCGATTTTTATAATAAAGTAGGTAGGTATAAGTAGTTACTCCGTAGATGTAGTCACCGATACGGAAAATAAAAATGAAATTTTTGTTTGACATAATGTTTGAATTATGCAATATTTGATACTTAAATACATATTGTTTACATATTGTTCATATTTTGTGCAGTGTATAAAAATGTAAATATCTTGTTTGATATTTAAATCGTTTCCATTGTATGAAATTGCCTACACACTAACATTATATTTCTGTATTATTATTGTTTCAAACTGGTATAATATGTAACTGTACAACATCAAAATTCTGTAATTATTACTTTGGTTATTATAATACAGTTCAGTATTCTCTATTTCAAATATAGAATGGTTTTGAATACGCGTTTCAGTAATTTAATTGCAGTACACGTCATTCATGACAAAAATTCAATTTCGATTCAATGTTTAAATATTTCTATCGATTTTTTACTACAGTATTCATACTTTTTAATTCAGGGCCTGACTGGACTTAGGTAGGTCGATATGGCCTTTGCCACTTTGGGCGCAATACATTGTGGGGGCCCACATGGCCACATAAATAATAAACAGGACAATAAATTTTTTGCTTACTGTTTAGTAATGCAAAATCATCTTGATGTTTAAGAATTCCGTAGTACCTACTCTACATAGCTGCCTACATATTTAATTTTACTTAATAATAAATATTATAAAACCAATTAAATCGCGGTCGGCGCAAAAACCTGTATAATTTAGATTCTAGATCACTGATCGTTATTTTTTCTCGATATGAACGCATATTAAAATAATACATATACATACGCTTCATACGTATTATACAAAAATACCTATAAATTGTTTGATGAAAATTTAATTTTAAATGTACATACAAATCAAGTTCCATGTTACACATTTTTAGCGTGTATACATTTAAATTAAACTAATTGTTCTGAATTCATCGTTAAATAACTACAAAACTTTGGGGCCCGAATTGTTGGTGTTGTCTATAGGCTGCAGCCCACTCATCCCCCTCCACCCCTTGAAATTACTAATAACTGGTTCAACTGTATATTTTTTTTGCAAAAATACATTTATTTTTTAAATTTTTTGTTGGATTAGTGAGATCCAGAATTATATTTGAAACTATTAAAATATTAAAAATTTATATATAAAACTATTTATCAAGCCGGAAAGACCACGTAGGTAATCGTATTGTTTATCATATTGGACATAGAATTTGTTTTTAAATTTGTACATAACAATTTCAAGATTAATATTTATCGTTATCTATGTGCATTAACTAAACTCAGTTTAAAAATTTAAAATAACATATTTACGTTTTATAACGTTTAACAAAAAGTTTAGTTTTTACCATTAGGTAGTTGAAAAAATATATAGTGCTAAAATTTATTGGCCATAAGCCTATAGAACACAAAGTTAGTAAAATAATATACATATATATTAAACCATCATCCCATGCACTAAAAATAATCCTCGACCTTCAGTCTATAAAAAACAAAAAGTTATATTTAAGCATATGTATTTAAGAAAGATTACAAAAATTGAGAATTAAATTAGATTTTATTTGTTAGCTGTTAATTTATTGTTATAGGCCTACCAATATATTTGAAATAATACATGACGTAGATGCATGGTAGATATTTATTTTAATAATTAATAGAATTTTTAGTTAAATGATTTCACATACCTATGGCATCCCGGAAGCCGGTTTTCATAAATATTATAGGCTGGATAAATCAACGAAAATCTAAATAAGTAATGCAATGGCCAGGATTGGGAGTGAAAAAGTTACTAGGTAGGTACTGGTTTTTGATGACCTAATTTACTGGAAATAAACCATACATATTAACGGTCCGAAATATTATGATTTGACCATGATCCCAATGTAAATATTTTAAGGTCAATCGGGCACGATTCGATGATCCGCCGTCGGAAGTACTGTAACTTCTATCGCGAAGTATAAACGCACTCTTCCTGCAGTGCCTGATTTACGACTTTTTGGGGCCAGGTGCGTACAATAATATCTAAGGGGGCCTCATTAAAAAAGCTTCATTCCAAAACTAAAGAAAAAAAAAATACCTTGACCAGCGTTGACAGATATTATATTATTTTGTACATTCACCAAGCATGCTCACCACTATTTTTTCATGAATTTATGAATTAATTAAAATTCTGTTTCTTGGCATTTTTAAACACACCTACTCAGAAACCATTTTTACAAATTCTTGAGATTTTTGTACTTCTTAAAGAGTGTACTATACTACTATGGCAATACAAAATTCTGTATTTCAATAATTGAGACCACTTTTGCATAATGTTGATGTATTTAGTTCAACTTTTAAATTATTAAAATGTTGATACTAAGCATATTAGTAAGTCCTTAAAAATGGTCTTACAAAAATATAAAATATGGGTAAGGTCGAATAGCACTTATTTTAGTCGAATCGTACTTGTTTTAAAAAAAGGTAATGGTCGAACTGCACTTGGGTAAAATTCAGGCAATGTTTGACTCCATTCGGGTTCAAAAAATGTGTTTTAACAAAAACTTTATCAACTTGGCGTAACTATTAGACCTAATACACTGCAATTCTTTCAAATTATTTTAAACATTTTTTTTACTTGTACTAAATACGTCTACTAATGATGTTTTATCATCCAAATATATACAAATGTATTGATGAACAAAAACTAAAAAGACACTTATACATATTAAGTATTCGTAGAAACTAGTAGCTGTAGTCAAAAAAATAAAATATATTACTTGAAATAAATTTAAATATCTAGGAAAATATAATTCCTAAGTAGGCAAATGATAAAATACAAACATAAACAAATAACACGTTTTGATTTTACGAAAACTGTTAAAATGTGTTTAAAATTTATTAAAATGTGTACCAGACGGCGAAATACAATATACAAAGTGTACTACAACAGAATGTCAGAATGACCTATCAAATGAAATAACTTTTGTTCTAACCAATATTTTAAACATTTTTTAACACTTGCGCTGCAAGTGCAGTCCCTATATATATATTTTTTTAAATACTGAAAATAAAAATTTTTTATTGTATTACAATTTATTGTTTTTAGAAAATATTGATGGTAAAAACGTTTTAAATAAACATTAAAAAGTGGAGTAGTTTTTTTTAAATATCAATATTTTTTTGGAGTGAATTAATTCGAAACCTATTGCTGAAATAGCTATAAAATATAAACGTAGCATTTTTCAAAACATTCTTTTTGGAAACCTTAAATCTTATATTATTTATCATCCACGTGTGAAATGAGTTTTTCACTAACAGTTAATCTCAGAAAATACTAGACCAATTTCAATAAAAGTCATATCACCGTATTTTATGTTTGTTTGATATTTTCCAGGGCGAAGTTAGATATTATTATACAGCTAGTATACTATATCTATATGTATATACAATTTCTTAAATTATAATTTTAATGAATTTTATGAATTTTTAGCTTATACTTGAATATCTAATATATTAATATATATACGTTGAAAAATATTATGTTTAACCTACCTTTGTTCTTTAGCAATATAATATTCAATACAGTTACTGACAGTCCTAAGTGCGTGTGAATGGGAAGGAAATTAAATAATAATTTATTTACATCGAGCATTCAGACGCATTTAGAATTGAGTTGTTAAATATTATCGAGACGAAATTGTATAAAAACATGATCGCAATATGGACGCAATATGGAAGCAATTTGTTTGATGAGATTTTATATTAGCTCTTGTAAATCGTTCGCAATCGACACCAATCCAGTATCTACTTCACGTATCTCAACATTAAATGTTTATAAATCATTAACTATTGGTTCAATATTTGAAATAATTAAACGTATGTAAAATTATAGTAATTATACACATTGCAACAGTATAACAGCTTGTACCAAACTACATCATAATATAGGACAATTAAATTGGGAGTTGGGTTGTTTATAAAATAATGAGAACATAAACAGCAATGAACGATACATTTTTTTCTTTATTGATCTTAAGCATCGGCAACTATGGCCATGGGGGGGGGGGTTGAGGTTATAGTTGAAGTATACGTGTATGTGGAGCGAGGATTCGTCACTGAAAACCCATGTGGTCACCCATCTGGGAACTAGTGACGCTGGCTAATGCTTGACCTCAGAACACGTTAGTGACTGAGGCCAACCACTGAGCCACACACAGCCTCCATATATTTTAGAGTATTATTAAATGGCTCTTTAATGACTGAAAAAAATTAAAATAAATTTACTTAAAACACTTTAAAAAAATCCGGGAAGTCGCTGTGACGTTGTTGAGTACCTATATAGGTCACTGTAATGGATGTGAATTCAATGATAAATCATTGCTTACGAATAACGATACTGAACGGAAACTGTGAATCAGCCTCTCTTTCTAAGGATATTTTATTGCTTATTTTTAATACAATTTGCAATTTGTAATTTGTTTTTCTTCTACAGTAATATGGTAGTCAAGCTAGGTTGAACAACTTTAACTAATTATCGCCAAAATCATCGAATATATTGTATAATAAATTAAAAATGTATCATAATATGAAATTTCATAATGTATAATAATATATTATTGTTATTAACTGATTAGACATTACCAACGTACCATATGACGGTGTGCATAGCCGCATAGGTTAGCAGTTAAATAAATAGTTAAATAAAATAAGTCTCAATTTTTTAAAAATTCATTGTGTATAGAAATAACAATAATAGTCACTACCGAAAGAGTCACTTTTAAACAAAAATAATAATAATAATTACAAGAATAAATAATTGAAACAGTTATTTTTTGTTTCAATAATATAATATATTTACGTCAAATTTCATGCTTATAAAAAAAATTGTGCTAACATATTAATTTTAGATATTTCCAAATTGGTATGACAAAAAAGTATTTATATAGAACCTATACAATTTTCAGGATTTTCGACTGAGAAAAAGAAACATTTAAAATATTATTGATTATATTTATCCATATTCGTAACATTTAATAATCAATTTTAATCTCCTATCAAACCCTATCTAACCCTCATAAAAATGCATTTATCCTAAATAATATTTAATTTCATTAAAAGCGACTTATGAAAAATCTTGTATAACATTTCCAAGCTTATTCAAAGTATGAATTTAAAATTATAAAATAATTTTTAAACTTTCGTGATTTTGACTTTAAACAGTTCTAGTTTATTTATATTTATTTGTATATTTGGTTGCTTATTTTTATATTAATAATATGGCATAAGATAAACTAATTTCTGACATAAAACATAAATTATTATCGTTATTTGTTTATAAGTCAGTAACCTAACCTAACCTACCTACGTACCACGTACTAACCGTCAAACGAAGCGATAGGTTCGTGGTAAAGTATAGTTCATTAAATATACCTAGCTTAGAATTATTACTTATTAGTCCAAATATGTTTAAAATGTAATTGTGTAAAGAAGTAGCCATTATAACTAGGTAATAATATAACATATAATAGTATTTAGTATATTAACATACTATAAAGTTTCAAGTCCCTTCGATTAATATATTTTGAATAATTGGAACATAAATACTCTAATAAATGTTTCAGTTGGTTCACTTGAAATACAGCAAAATATATTTATATACAGATTATGAATATTTATTGTTCGTGTAAAGTACTCACTACTTACACTAAATTGTTTTAAAAATAAATTAATTTATATGCCTAAAAAATTCTAGAGCATAAGAATTTAATATTTATTAAATATTGTTTATATTTAATTATATTAAGTATAATTAATACAATATAATTTATACCTGTATTTAAATTCTTAATGTATGTCCAAATTAATAATATCATCCTACGATTACACGAGTACCTTATCTAGTATAATATAGATATCTGTGATTTTAACAAACAATTTTGATAGGAACGGTTTGCGTCCGAAAGGAACTTTGATCTCGGAATATTTTGATATCGAAGAGTTTTCCGGAAAACCGCGACAAGTGCTCTAGGGTCACTATTGTATCTATTTTATAAATAGCGAGATCGCTGTCAGATTTCGTCAAAATTTGAACTTCAAATGTATGTATTTAAAAACAAATTTGTTTACGTATTTATTTCGATATTTATAAAAACACAAAACTCATGAAGAACCTGCGATTACATTTTTGGAACTTGGGAGTTGACTACTCGTATAAAACTTATCCACCGCAACCGTTCTTTATAGTCATATATTATCTACAATGTTCAGTCCCGCTAAGTACCAAAAAATGAATGAGCTTGTCGTTGAAATCTTGGCCCTACTATAACTAATAATATCGCCAGCCCTAAGCTTATTATTATTTTTAATTTCTAAGAATAATATTAGTTATGTTACCCATGCATACGGCATGGTATTAGAAAAATACGATTTGCATGTTAATTATTACAATCACTCTGATTTTTTGGCTAAAATTAAAAATAATAATTAGCTCTAAATTGGGAGATTCTCATTAAATTAAAAAATTTTTTTTTTGAACTATTTTAAAAAATACGATCAACTTTAAATCAAATTTAAAAAACTTATTTGCTTAAAAAAATTTTTTGATAATTTTTGAATTTTTGAAAAAAAAATCGAGTATTATGCTATTCAATCAGAATTTCCATGATTCTTACTGTAAAAAAAACTGCATTTAAATATATTGATTTTCCATGGAGATACTAAGGGTGATACGGGACTTCTGGGACATACTGTATATTATTATAGAAAGTATATACAAGTTATATTATAGAAAATAATTTTACTTTATAGAACTTAATCAGAAAATTAATATCCTCGACTAGGTTTTTACTCATCTGTAAATGCTCGAACAAACATCACGATTAAAAAATATTTTATGTGTCACCCATTTTTGTTCTCTAGTTGTGTGGGTATAATGTAGTAAGTAATACAAATTATAAGTCTTTGGATTCTCAGAAATCGTTTTTAAATCGCGTTCAACCGATATTATTATGTATAAATATAGTCATGGTCGTGTTTAAGACGTCTTGAAGTATATATTCCGGTTCGGTTATGGGTAGTCGTGGTAGTGGGTTGGTATGTACACTGTATACATAAAAATATAAGTTATATATATATATATATATATAAATATATAATGCAGGTATATGTATAATGTACATTCATTCTGATCTGACACAATTTTATCAAATGACCATTCAAAGAACACGTGAAACGCAATCATCATTTTACCTCAACCGTAAAAAATAAATATGTCCATCTTCACGCGAGTAACTATAATATGTAAACTGCGTGTAACAGTTTATCCAAATAATCCAACGTTTGATACAAATAATGTGTACGTCATAATATTATTATACTATATGAACAAAACTTTAAATATTAGGTACATATCAAACAATATACAAATGTTGAAATATATATTATTTTAATCCAAGTGGACGTTGTGTGAGATGTAATGTCACCGGCTTACCATTTTTAGTATAATTATAATTGAAAATAATAGCAATAAGAAATTAATGTTTTGTTATTATTTTATTATAAAATGGTCCTACTAACACGTACCTACCATGGTCAATTTTATGTTCAGAATAATCTGTTTTATTCTGTTATTTTCAATATTACAGGGATTTGACCCTATTACTCAAATGTAAGAACATCATGTGTGTTTGCACATTGGTTTTTTTTTTACGATATTTCGTTGTTAAAAACAAATTATAGGTGAGTATTTTTTATTTTAAATTCTAAATGCTCATAACTTGGATAATAATTTGTTTCCCTTTAAATTTCATAGGTTCGGTCAACCTAACCTATAACATAGTTGATAATATTCTTCTGAACTTAAAGTTTGCAATGTTATATGTTTGTATTTGTATAGAATGAAAGGACAGCAGTACAGAAAGTATACGACGTCCTCTTAAATACGAGTAGATTCTTATCTTTTTTATGATGTTTTTACCCTAAGAGCACCATATAAGAACCACTCTATATTACACAAACAGTATCGATACGTTCGTGTATATTAATTTGACGTGAACAGTAAAAAAAAAACATTGAGCTGGAATGAAAAACTTTATTTTTCAACGATTCGAAAATTAAACTATTTCCTTGCAAGCGTGGTACAAAAAATAACAGTACTCAGAAATAGAGTAGAAAAAAAATATCATAAATCAATATATTCCTGCATAGCTTAGAATGTAAAAACGAAATTATGTAACAACTTGTTTTCGTACCTACCGTCGATATTTGTGCGAATTATAAATTATAATTATTTTAATATTATGGTTACAAGAGAAAAGACAAAAGGTGAACATTCCTTTATGTTTCGAATATAGGTCGTTGTTTTGATTAGGTGGGTGTGTTCTTAAACTCGGAAGCGATTATTATCGTATAATCATATATGATTCGTATTCTATAATATTATCATGAGTCATGACTGTTGTTATTTTTCTGTTTTTTTTTTTAGTTTTAGAAAATAATATATCATTCTTTTCACCTATATTAAGTACTACTTATACAAGGTGAATCACATAGAATGCTCACCCCCTGTTTTTCTTCAATAATGTAGTTATTCAAACTCTGTTTTGCGGAATCTTTAAATATAGGTAGGTACTTAAAAACCGGATATTCAAATTCATGAAATTTTTTGTTCTACTTAAGGAATATGTCTTATATAGGAACTCAAATTTCTATTCTCAAATTAGAATTAAAGTTAATAGCCCCAGTGCTCCATGATCTCTGGGTTTGGAAGATATGGGGGCTATGGCGAGTAGAACATTTTAGTAATTAACCAAAATGTATAATATGTAAAAATTATCCAAACACTAGATTCAATATCACATCTATTTTATAA
>WHPZ01556065.1:0-13675 GCA_016617965.1 Macrosiphum rosae | reverse complement strand
CCTTGTAGCTTTAATTAATAAATAATAATTGTACATGATACTCTTACAATATTCAAAAATAATGAATAATAATAAATCAAAAATGTATAGTAAATCAAACAATTCTAGTAGACCATTCTCAAATTCCTTCAATACCATGCAGTTAAAATTATATGTTTATAAATAACTTCATTGATACCTAACTCATAAGCCAACAGAAGAAAAAATGAATAGGTAATATTTTAAATTTCACATTTAATTTTTGGCATTAAACATTGCGGAGTGCATTTAAATATTTTATCAAGTTATTGAACTATTAAAATTTTTCCGTTAAATTTTAAGTACTTAGTTTGCATTAATATTAAAGATTATCTTGAAAAAAACAAACAGTTTCAATAAAAATTATTTTTAAACAATTTTTGAACAGAGAGAATTAAAATTATCCAAAATCAAAATGATTTCAATACAACTGCATTCCAAGTGTTTAAGAGTAATTAAATTGAAATAATGAAGAAATTTAACACTAATATATTAAGGGGATTGGTCAAGTCATACTAACTAGTATACATCAAAAACATAATCGTATAAAGCAACTAAAAAGATGTTTGATATTACCGATTGCTGGTACGGTGCAGAAAAAAATTCTACTATAATAGCAGTTCCGGTAGGCCAATTGCGAGGTTGAAAAAAATTTATTGTTAAATGAACATACCATGGGAGTTGGAGATGAATATATTGAGTAAGGATGTTGCTCTGGAGGACTGGTAATTGGTAGCATCTTTCTTGTCCCTTACACGGCAATTACCTTCACGTTTTGCCGTAGAAGGCTTTTCAGACGCTACACTAGCTGCACATGAGTTTTGTGGCGTACTCGTGAATACTGGTGAATTCGTCCCTTGAATTGATTTTGAATCACTTGACGAGTCTGGGACCTGATTCAAACTACTAGAAGTGCTATTCAGACAAACTTCCTCAAATTCGATGTTTTCTTGATAAGGTAAAAACAATTTAGAGTAAAAAGTTGAGTACAATTAAAAAATATATTATAACTACATATTACAGAGTATACTCTGCGCCAAGAGTGAACATTACCATGACCCGACCAAAATGCTTCTGATACCCCCCCCCCTCAACGACTACTGCTTGTTAATGTTCAATAGTTTCAGCGACACTTTGATATAAAAATATACAATCTATACCATCATGGCACAAAGTGGGGAAAATGGGGCGTTGGACTGGTCACAGCCTGCATGCACAAAACTGTAATGGTCTCTCCTGGCTCAGAGTATAGTATAATGTATAGGGTTAGGATGATTATGACTAAATTACTTTTAAATTTTATTTCTTTTAGTAAGCTCCCTAATCGAAGACCAAATGATAAAAATTTTTCTTTTTAAATCTAAGATTTAAAAATTTAATACAAGATTCCTCATAAATTTGTCTAATTTTATAAAAAACAAAATCTCTACAAGAAATTCTAATTAAATTTTTATAAGCATTTGAAGTTCATATATTTACAACATTGGATATTCACGAGATTTCTCACGAAGCGATTTTGTTATTTTGTTGTAATTCAAAAACGAATAACCGTAGACCCTTGAAATTTATATCATATGTTTATTTTATCAATTTAAACTTGAGCAAACTTTTATACTTGATAAAATATTCAAAATATTTTGAATTGTTTTAAGCTGTTTAAGGACAATAGGGCCCCGTGCTTGGTTATTTTGTTGTAATTTTATAATATTAATTGAACTTAACGGCTACTTTATTGATAATAAGTAATAACAATATAAATATAATATAAAATAACCTCACTGACAAACCGTCACAGCTCAGAATCGTTTTTCATGTACAATGATATATATATATATAATATATATCATTGAACTCAAATTTAATAAAATCCATTATACAGTGACCTACTTGTAACCTACTGTTCAGCAGAGCGACATCCACTTACCCACCTTTATTAATGTTAAATTAGTTATTTTTCAATGTAATCACTAAACTGATAAGTGATAACCCCCATATTTTATTTTGGACAAAGAAACATAATAGATTGTCCGTTAGCACACGATAAATAATACGTCCGTATCAATGAGAATGTTAAATTTTAGATTTCAATGAAAATTTTTAAAAATAATATTTTTTTTATTAAATTTTGGATATACATGCATAATATAATATATATAAGCTATACAAGCATATCACACACTCCTTTAAAGACATTTTCCTATAAGCAGTACCCTTAGTCAGGGCCCCACAAGGGGGGGGAGCTGTTAGAGCTGGAGTACAAGACCCTAGATATTACAAGAGCCTATTGAAATGAAATTTGAATTTTTTATAAGAACACTTATTTGTATTAAATAATATATTATAGGGCCAGCAAAACATTTAGTACAGGGACCCAAAATTTGATGTGGGGGTCTACCAATTGTTATTGTTGGTGTCATTACTCACACAATCGCTAGAATATAAAACATGTAGTTCCTAATAAAAATCTATTAAAATGTTGGGCATATTTTTTTTAATTTGAATATATAATGAAAAATAACTTTTATAATATGTCATAATTGACCATTTTAAGGGTATCTTTGATCATTTATGAGAATATTTGCATATATTTTTAGATTTGTTTAAGTCATAAACATATTAACCCTAAATATGTGTAATGTATAAAGTACCTGGTTTTTCTAATCCTGTATATTTAGTTAAAACGAATTGCTCCAACAATTTATCCACAGTCATTTCTAAACATTGTTTTTTGAATTCAACATGCACCTAGACATGGCAAAATCATTAATTTATACATATGCAATACTTGTTTTATTTAATTTAATAGACTAATAGTCATGGTTGGAATATACAAGGTTATTACATTTAAACACCTTCTCAATAAAATATTTTATGGTAAAAACAATAATGACAGCGTAAAGGGAGCTAATAATAATTAAGTATACATGAGCGGGAATTTTGAATTTGTTAGCTTTTGTGTCAGTGTTTTTGATGATAAAAAAATTGATATTTGTGATATTCCTTTACACAACCATTTTGTTTCTGATGACAACAATCCGAGTCAATATGCAATAACTTGTATATTTCAACTATGAATAGAGTATAAGTTATATCTTTGATTGTCACATATTCTAAATTAAAATACTAATTTTAACTAACCTTTCCAATTTCTTCATGATTAGATTCAATTAACTCAGTATATACGTTGAGAAAATCTTTCATTTGTTTTAGATGTGACTGTTCAACTTCTTGGAAAATCTATGTAAGAAATTTAAATTAACTCAATAAGTTTAAGAAGCAATATTCATTTTGTTATTTAGGAAATAAAAAACTATTTTAACCTTGCACGCTGTATTCATTTTTTTTTCAAATTCTTCTTTCACATTACTATATTTGTCAACCAATACTTTGTAATCATCTTGAGCTTTTTTCAATTTTATTTCGGCTTTTTCAATGTCCTTGGCAGATGCATTATCTTTTCTGAGTTTATCCAACTCTCCACCTTTTTGTACATAAATGTCTTTTGCTTTTTGTAAGGCTAATGTGGTTGACTGAATGGCTTGTACAGCATCTAAAGTTCCACTTTGTTCTTCTTTAACCTAAAGTATTTGTTATAATAAAAAAGAATTTCAGTTGTAAATTCTAAATTCTACTTACATTTTTATGTTTTTTTTGCAATTCATCTGTGTATTTAGTAACATCCTTTACTAATTCACAGACTTTATGTACCATCTGTATATGTATTGTGGTTAATTTCTCAATAGATAGACGAAGTAATTGCCATAAGGGATTAAATGTCCCGGTATTTGAACTACTACTTGTTTGTTTAGCTAATTTTGCGAGTAATTTTGAACATGTTTCCTCAATGTTAGTCCTAATAATAATAATATATTCATTAGACATATTATATACATTTAGATAGTTAACACAATATATTTTCAGTTATTATTTGAATACGACTTAGATTAAACATACATAGATAGAAAAAGACTGCGTAGCGTTTGGAAACCATGTTCTTGGGGATCATAGATTATGCAGCTAGACGTCAATATAATAGCATAGTACCCGAGAAATTTAGTTTGTACATGAGTCCCTATGATACTATAGACAACGTCTATCTGCGCTATCTATGATCACCAATAAAATATGGTTTCCAATTAATGCTACTTAGTCGTAGGCTATCTATATATGTTTAATCTATGAATATTACGGTTTATATAAGCTAGGTATTTACATAAAAATGAATCAATTTACCTTTCTCTTAAAAAATCTGATAGATCCTTATTAGCAATCAGTCCATGTTTCATATTATGATACAAAATGTCGAAACCATTATTTTTTTCACCCTAAAACAGTTGGAAAATTAAAATTATTATTTGTGTTAGGGAAAATAGTATATGCATTAACTGTATAAATTTTCTTTTTTTATTTTACAGATTTAGATTTTTGCTCAATGCTCTGATTAGACTTTGGTTCTGGCCAATATGTTTTACGCAATAGATTAAGGCAATTGATCTACTGGTTAATAGATATAAAATATATACAATGAGCATTGTATCGAACATTTTCAATATTCAATACCAATATCAAAATTAATAATTTTGTACCAACGTTTAAAATGGAGAACTTTTTTTAACTACACAAGTATGGCATACCTACCTCATTTAACAGAATTAAAATATAACATTTTAAAATACAAGTACTTAATAAGTATTCAATATATTTTACATAAAATGTATAACATGGATAAATATAAATTTAGGTAAATTAAATTAGTAACTTACCCATAACCATCGATTGAAAATAGTTCATGGAAAAGTGTCAATCAATGACTTTAATGACAATAAAATAAAATAAATAATAATCATCTAATATGTTCTATAGTATGTCTATGAACCAATATTGTACTTATTATCTACGATTGGTGTGTATTATTTATTATTGAGGTTACAGACAGTATACCGTATTTAATCTTACTTATTATTAAATTACATTTATTATCTTGTAAATAAAATTATTAATCAAAAAAATAGAATAAAATTTCCAAAAAAAAAAATATATAAAAGTCAAATATAATGTTAATTTTTTTGATATTTCCGGTTTTGTTGAATTGACCAGTTTTTTTAAAACACAAAAAAATGGGTACCGCTACGATTTATAAATATCGAAGAAAAGTCAAGCCTTAATCACAGATGGCATTCTTACTTAAAAGTTAGAATATTGGTCTATTCACTTTGATATCAAAAAAAACATATTGTAACAAACTATTGAAACTAGTGAATGAAAATTTGGTATGTCGTTCATAAGAGGGATACAACAAACACATGGGTAGCGTCCTTTTAATACCTCATACATTCATTAATAAAAAAATTTAATATTTTGAAAATTATGATTATTTGGTGATATAATATAATAGGTATCTACACATTTAATTAAATGAAAACAATAAATATATATTTATTTTTTCAAGTTTATTTTTTAAATACCTGCCAACCTCCAACCTATATTAGTTTATAAACAGAAGTGCAGTGTGTTATACCTTATACCCAATTAAACTTGTATATATTATTGTCCCTATACTGCCCTGCTAAGCAAAAGTGCCGTAAAAACCAATATGTTATTTTGAGAAAAATTCCGTTTTCATTTTATTTCAACTTTATTATTTGTTAGTCTATTTGACTTAGTATAAAAAATATCCATCTTAATAGTTTTTTTGACTAGGAATTTAATGAAATAATGATTTAAAAGTATTATTCACTTATTATACAAATAAAAGTTACTTTTATGTTATTACTTAGCAATATACCTAAGCCGTTTATACTTTTATTTATTAAGGATAAACGCCGTAACTAAATTGTAAGATAATAAACAAATAATAAATAGTTCACGACAACCGTGAATATAATACTGATAAATAATAATCAGAACCAAAGTCACAATACTATTTTATCTTAACATACCTAATGGCCATATAAAATAATAAACTTTCCAAATAAAAATCACGAAGAAAACAATTTAGAAACTATTAATTTAATATATTGCCGTTATTTCAGAAAAAAAAGTTGCAATGTTAGCTGATAACACAGTAACTCGGGTAGACATAGAAGTGTTATGCGCAAACGCCATATCTAAAAACATATTTACGGCGTTCTTACTTCTAATGTATTTAATAATTGAGTTTATAGTTTATTCAATATAATTTCAGGAGTAGTTTTTGTACAAATATTGTTTAAAACTGATAAATCTATCAGATATTTAACTAATTTTTAAATTTTTTTTGAGTTACGGCACTTTTGTTTAGCAGGGCAGTATATTATTGGTTGTAAAAAATCAAATAAATAAAAATACCTATTTTTAAATTTCATAAGACATATTGTCTAGCAATGAGGGTTTTTGGTACATTAAAATACATAATATACTGATAGAGTCGATTTATTGGTCGATTCAAACGCATTAATCAACTGCTTGATCAAGCGGCATAGAAAGTATAAGACATGGGCAAAAAAATATAAATGACATAACTACAAGACGCTGTATTATAGTATCGATCAGTCGAGGAATCATATTTAGGTATCCGGTAAAACCATCGTGTGTAGCAAAATCGAATAGAATAAATAAAAAAAATCAAGTACAGCCGTGGGGTCAAAAACATAATTGGTATTGATTGGAGTCAACTAAACATAATGAGAAACAATTACGACTGGGTATGAGTGTATGTCCGTGGTATGAATGACATGTACCTTTGTGCGTGCGTTTATAACGTATATTAAACGACTAAGTTATGCCCAACAACACAGCCTACCTAGTTGACGAGATACGAAGATAGGTAGGATCGATACCGTCGATTATTGATTCGACGGACGCTAATAAGCTTAAGAGACAAACGATAAATAAATATTTACCCAAAAATAGTCGCAAAAGTCAACAGTCATGATGAACGACGTTCGGCGCTGGTCATTCCAAAATCAAAACGGAAGTGGCGAAAACGTGCGGCCGTTTCCGGTCGTCGTCGGCGTGTGTGCGCTTATATTGGTCGGTGGACGGCGGTCCGCACGAAACGAGCGCGAAATGATGTGACACCTCAAGCAGGACGACTGCAGTGGTTGTGGTTAAAACGCAGCTTCGGAGCGGAATACGGTCGCGTCGTCCGACGGCAAGGAAGAGACCGACCGACGGGACTGATAGCGTATTAACATTTACGGCCAGAGTGTGCGAGGGAGACGGAGATGAGTGATTGTGGAAAAAAAAATTATCGGACTCGCTATCACTGCGCTAGCCAAAAACGGTTTACGCCCTCTCGGCGGCCCCGCGAACCGCCGCCGGCGCAACGACGCGACATTGCGACACCGCGGCGCAGCACGCCCACGATGCGATCATGGAAGAAACCAGAAGCGTTCCGACAAACGTTAATTTGCCGCCGCCTCCACTGTCGGTATGTGGTATATTATTAATAATAATACGGGACATGTTATGCGGTGTGCGTGCGATGCTCCGACCCGACATACCCACCGTAGTACCGTATTACGCAATATTGTTATTATTGTCATTATTTTTGTTGTTGTTGATGTCGTCACCCGTCGGCTATGGTCCGTAATTAAAATGAACTCGTTTAACGTTCGATGCAAAAAAAAATTAACATTTTTTAAAATTAGTCAATTCCCCCAGGCCCGAATTTGTATGTATAGGACCTATACTATATAGGTATCCAGTACCTACCTATCTCCAGCAAACGTGCCGCCATACCTTTGCTCAATTGTGCATAATATCTATACGTATTATTAAATTCACCTATAAAGGCCAACGTTAGCCACGAACACTGGCTATATTAAATTGTATTATTGACTATATTATGTCTATCTAATATTGTTATTACCTACATATTATATTTATTGCAGTTTCTACAAATAAATATCATGGATTTTACTATTTTAGGTATAAAGTTATAACTAATAAAGATTATGATTTTAATGTCGGTCGCCTCAATCATCAGCTGTCGACTGTCAGTTGTCACATATCACGTTTCAGTTTCAACCAGTTCAGCGATTACGTCTTATTTGAATGCTACGATATATATTAATATACTGCAGATGGATGATCGTGCGGGTCGTGGGGGGACCAACAAACGCGATATTGCTCCGGACGTTCCGATCCTTTACAGTATATGTCAAGGCCATGGACCACCCATAGATGGTGGATTATAATATTCCCCCTCCCTTGGAAAATTTAATAACATTTCCAACAAAACAAAAACAAATTGTCGTTTTTATGACTTGGTAATTGGTTATTACTTATTGCAGATTTTTACCGACGCACTCCTTTTTGAAAACAAAAATTTTTTCGATGTTATGTTTTTACAACTTAAGTTTGAACATGCTTTTTTAACTGTACCTACCGGTTGATCCATCAATAATAAGAGACGTCTAATTATTTCAAAAACTATATTAACATTTTCGAATATTTTTTTTCACATCATTTTAAGTTATAAAAAAAACATTTTTATCTTTATAATTTTTTAATTTTTACTTTTTTTAACGTCAACATGAATTTTTAATTCCTTATTTCAAAGCAGATTTATAAGAATTAAAACCGAATTTCGGACGAGTATAGTTTATGAATTAGAAATTATAACTGTAGTTAAAACATACCTAGGTATTTAACAGATATTAACTCGATACATGAAAAGTTAATATGGACAAAAATATTAATTTAACTCAGTTTAATAAAAGTAAATCTATACTTATTTTGATTGTATGTGGATTGTGGATCACATAAAGAGTGACTGCGTTTTTTCTAATTTCCTAAATTATAGTAATTAGTAAACAATTGTATTGAACTTTTATCGTAATGTAGGTACCTACCTATATACAGTGCAGCTGTACCTATACAGGTACCTATTTTACTTTACGTCATACATGATAATTATATCATTTATTTAATATTAAATAAGTAAACTACACACATCTCAATTCACAATTTAATAAATATTAATTGTTTTTGTATAAAATACTAAATAGCAATTTAAGGTCATACTAGCATGCCTAAATATATATCTTTAGACTACTAGAATATATTTTGTATATTAAAAACTATTTTATCAAGAAATGTTTGTACATATTATAATATAATTGTATTGAATTATTTTTATATTCATATTTAGGTAGGTTACGCATAAAACTATAAGAACGAACAATTTCAAAATTATATCATTTACTGAGAAAAGCTAAATTATTTCAACTGTCAATTAAAATAGTTAAGTTTATTAGTTAATTAGATAATTAACTAACTAGTTAAGTTAAAAAGTTACAAAGACTATGTTAAATTAAGTATTAACTTTAACTATTTAACTACCTACCTAGTTATAGGTAATGCTCACATTTGTTATATAGCTATTCCGCTCATCTAAACTTGATACATAAATCCATAATAATATATTAATATAGTTATGTTATAACTAAAAAACTAGTTACCTATACTTTTGATTTTTATATATCGAAATACTACCTATATAAAGTAGGTAATATTCTATTTTGAAATATGAAATAAAAATGTTGTTGTCAACAAAAGAGTATAAAAAGCTTAAAAATTGATAACGATTAAAAAAATGGTAAATTATAATTGAATAATAAAAAGTCAAAAACCATTGTTTATAACGACTTAAAATTTTGAAAAGAATTATTTTCAAAAATAATAATTTTATTTGAAATAATATTAGTCAAATGGTCGTTTAATGGATCACTCCGTATATATAGTATATAAATATATAATCAGTGGCATAACTGGAGTAGGAGCATAAAAATGTTGGGCCTTGCGCAATCTTATCCTGTAGTTCATTTCAAACTCCAAGAAATAATAAAAAAATATTGAGGAATCGTCGAATCGACTTTTACAGTTTTACATAATTTAATTTGTTTTCATCTATGCTATACTTTCTATACTAAAATTTAATATATACTATGTAGACATTTATAGAAGTATACTAGTATAGTCTTATCGTGTTCTGATAAAATTACATTTTTATCCACGACATGCATATTAAACGAAAATAATTAACGAAAAACGATAAAGCGTTATACTACAATTCTAAATAAAACTTAAAATAATTAATTTCTATATGTTAATAAAACTATATAACTTTATCAGTATACTAGCTATTAATTAAATGAAATAATAATGAATAACATAGATGCAGCATTCATATCTACATGAAACTTACATATATTGATCAACATAATGGAGAGAGAAACGATGATTCTCAGTTCTCACTCTCACAGAAGCCATAAAAAATCAAACAAGAGCGAAAAGAGATGAAATGATTTTTTTTTTTTTGGACATGAATTATATTTTATGAAGTATACCTACATAAGTACCTATATGCCTGTACAGGCTATACATAATATTGTTAGGTATACCTATATTCTCAAACACCCTTGGATTTCTCAAGTTTTTGCTCTTCAGGCATTTGGCAAACCTATATGGCTATATCTCTTCATTTTTATTTCATGTGCATTCACCTATAAGTAACATTTTATTTTAAGGGGACGTTACAGTGACATTTGTTGTCTCCGTCTTACGAGTGCGTAACATATAGCACATTCTACGCTCAGCAGAACACGTTTATCTCCGTTAGTTTAAAAATTAGAGTGAATTGGATACCAATACAATTAACAATAAAATTACCAAAATGTTAGGGACTAATAGTTATTTTTTTTTTGGAGGGGGAGGGGCTTAAGTCGCTTAGCCATCACCCTTAAGAACGCTCTTGGTATTTAGGTATTTAGGTATCTGATAGTTACGTAGTTATTAGTAGCCCAATAGGGAAAAATTTTATATTTAAATAAATATTTGATTTATGAAACTATCTACAAATTTTTCAATCTCTATATAAAGCAATTTATATTTATATTATTATCATTTGTATTAAATATTTAAAAATAAATAATATATTATGTAGGTACAGTGTACACCTAAATATTATATACGAACAAACTGTTTGATCAATTGCTTGCTACAACTTTTAAAATAATGATATGTAGGTAGATAATTTCCAATAAAAACACAATGTCACTTCTATAGATACAATAATAAATAAAAATACCATTTATAGTCAATAATACTCTATATTATACTAAACAGCAAACATACATTTTCCGTCACGTACAACGTATTTAAAAATTATAATTTATAACTTACAAGTAATATAAGTATTAAGTATTATCATCGTATTAAACATTTAATATTCCATGATGATTATATAGCCATATAGGTATATATTTATATTACTTATTCTACGTATATACTTTATTCCTTGAAAAGTTTCCAATGTTTTAATCTAAGTATGTGGTTTTAATAGGCATTACCAAAAAAAATAAAAATATATTTAAAAATAAAAATATAATTTGTTCGACCATTAAATTTACGATATTTCAAATTGAAAAATGAACATTGAAAATTATAGCTTCAATCAAAACAAGGTTTATTTTTTAATGAATCAAAATCTTTTTTCAAAACTTGAATCCTATAACCTTATACAGTTTGGCCTTATAGGTTTAAATATCACATTTTTGTATCTACCTAATGTGCAGTCCCCTCAAAAATAACGGGAGATCATCATCGTTATTAGTTGTAGGCATATGTAGCCAATGTAATAATATTTTTAATTATCTACCTATATTATTTAATATTATGCTTTTATATAATTATATTAGCCATTAGGTATATAATAAGCTAGCTGTATATCTTTTATTTATATTATATTTTATATTTATTGATGATTACATATATATAAGCTGTAATCATTCTTTACTATTTTAATTTTTAATTTTAAGTTATCTTTCTTATCCAACTTCAGATTGTTAAAAGTTAACTCTCTACTTGATCACAAGCTTCGGCTTAAAGAAGTAGATAATTGTATTTATATATTATATATTATTTTATTATGTTTATATTATACAAATAAAAAAAAAAATAATAATATATAGGTTTACCTATATAGTATATGCATTCTCGCATGGAAAAATGTTCAAACCATTTTGTCGCATGCCATTAAAAAATATTATGACATTAAATTTGTAATCGTTAAAGTGGCTGACTTGAAAATATTATCAGAATAATTATACATTTTAATATTTATAATTTACATATGTATAACCATTGCTACTGTGGCATATAGGTAGTAATTACCATAAAATCGAAAAAAACACTGCGTTATCGTCTATTTAAAATTATTTATGTGCTTATTGTGTTACAATGCATATATACCATATATAGATGGTTATTACATTTTATTTCTAATTAATTAATATAGTGCATTTGTTAAAATTATTATAACTAGTTTGAGTACAAAAACATTAACTGCATGTCTACCTATATATTGTATAGAACATAATACAGAAAATATCGTAAATAATCATACCTTTCTCTTATAGTAAAATTTGATTTATTATAAGAAATAATGTAGATATATGATATAGTATAAAATACTATAAATCATATTATAATCACTTGACAGATACGGCTGTCGGCTTGGCCAGTGACCTATTAGCTTTTGGCATTAGCATTGACCTGGACAACTATCAGCTATATTATACATTTATTTGTATAAAATAATCAGTAGGCTATTAATTATATAAATTCTACCTATAGGCTATAGTTTTACATAAATAAACTGCCTAGTAAATAAATTATTCATTTTAATACTTCCGCAACTATGGTTGGAAATGTTTAATTATTGTTTAAATCGTTCAAAACCTATACCGGCTATACGCCTATACCTGCCCTATATATTAAAAATAATATCGAAAGGTATTGTCTTATAACATTTAAAAAACCTTAGCTTCTAGAGTTCTCCTCCCAAATTGTCTTTAATCTGATAACTTGAAGATTAGGCTAAAAATAGTGCCTGAACGACCATTATTATTAATTATTTATTAGCCTGAAATGTTTTCTCAGGCCATCCTGTCATACTTGTTGTAATATTTACAATAATAGTAAACAAATAATTACTCGTGTAGTAGTGAAGTATACACTAGGTATACCTATAGTCACCTACATCAAAATATGATTTTTTCGTAAATTGACTGACCGGTAACCTCGAATTGCCGTTTACATATTTAATATTTAATTATTATAGTTTATTATAAATTATAATAGTATATATCTATGATATATATTTGAATCTACAACAGATTGGTGTACGGTGGTATTATTGTAAATATAACAATTTAGATATGTTCAATGCTGTAAGAAAATTATAAATTAATAATTGTATCTAAACTGTAATATTTACCTATGTACCTATGTATTTTTAATTAATATAGTTATCTTAAATAATTATTAACTTATATTTAAATTAATGCCACCAGAGTGTCAAGAATACGAAATAATAATTAATAATTATTAACTATATATTTTATACTTTTAAATTTTAACATGACTGTAAATAGGATTTTAAAATATACATTGTATTATACTTGTTATCTTAAAAAAATAAGAGTGAGAAAAACAACAAATAGTACCTCATGAAAAATGGCTAATATTGTAATATGTAGGTATGTAATAATTCCTGAAACAGTTTAACCTCTTTTATCATTAGACGTCTATAGTCAGGTACACGACTAAACTACTAAAGTGCATATTTTTAAAATTCGCACAATCTCACCGCGCACAGCAAAATATGGGG
>WHPZ01556064.1:0-10822 GCA_016617965.1 Macrosiphum rosae | reverse complement strand
TAGATAAAAATATCTAACATTTTCAATTTAAATAGCTTTAAGAATTAGTTTTGCATATTGTACCTATGCAATGTACAATTATTTTGGATGGAAATGAAACCGGAGACTGTGATATGTCAAATGTATCATTTGTGATGGAGCAAAAATTATATTGCTTAGTTCCTACAGTTAAAAACGAAAAACGTAATAATAGCTGTCGAGCTAACTTGTCTAAAAGAAAAAATAAGTGCTAAAATTAGTTTTAAAAAAACTAAAAAAGGTTTTTTAATTTATCTATAATTATAAATAATATTTTATTTTAATTCATCTAACATACAGTATATAATACACGGTTAACGCAGTTGTCTTTTGAAAGTCAATCAAATACAATTTTAGAAAAACCTCTTCGCCTTGCAAAACTAGAGAGCAACCTCTGTTACCTAGTATATATACCTACCAAGTTTATCTCTGTACGTTTGCCCATCGTCGAGAATTCGAGGGGACAGGCAAGATTCGAAGTCAAATTAAAACATTTAAAAACAATACTAATGATTTAAAATATTTCCACATCCCGTATTTTATATTTTAATGGATTCGAAACACCAATTATTAAATATCGTTGTGTACCAATTGTTTGGTATCAACTTCAAAGGTTAAGACCATGGCGATTGGATAAACGTTTTCGGTCTTATACCATCAAACATCAATTTCTTAGAGTGTCTAGTCCTCGTGGAGATAAACAACAATAATATACCTAGTTGGTTTGTATCCATCATCTGGACCCGTCAGTTGGATCCAACAGTTGACTGATTAATAATCTTAATGTATGCCAAGTTTCGAGTGAAACAAAGACGTCCTTTTGTTCGAGTATGTGAGGTGCCCAATCACGAACGTCCGTCTACAAAACCCATTCGTTATAATAAACACTTAGTCAGTTGTCGAATGACCCTCGTGACCGAATATGCTTACCTTATTTCTTGTACCCGCTCTGACCGACCGAGCCTCGAGTTTTTCGTCTATGGATTTTTTTCATTATTACTCGTTTTGTTATAGTAATCATTTACAATGCCACTTGTTGAAATACAATTCTGGTCGCTTCAGTGGATTATCTTTGAATGGACGAAACAAGACGTACTATATTGTATAGGTAATGTAATTGATATAATATTATCTCAAGAAGTCAACTAATACTTACATAGTGGAATTTAATTGGTTCACTATGAGCTGTATATTATTATATTATTATGCATATGTTTTATGCGTAGGTACTAATAGGTACCTTGTAAATCAAATGTTGCCATATTTTTTTTTTTAATAAAACACAAAATATGTCAAATAGCTATACTATCAATTGTGTTTATTTTATTTAGAACGTTTTTATAATTAAAATAAAACAACGGAAGTATAATATAATATTTAATAAAATATGTAAAACACCATATTTATATTATTTTTTGAACTTCACTTATTTGTTTATCTTTAAAAACTGTATATAATTTATTATTACATTTTTAATAGAATCTTTGGTAGCTGTAACGTTTAAACTTCTCGTAATATTTTCTATAATATTATAGAAAAAAAAAAGATACAGAATTTAAATCATGACGTATTTATTTTAATTATAAAAAAAAATTAAAAACAGATAAATTTTAAATCAAGGATTAATATTATAAGAAGTCGTTTCTTAAATGTATTTGACAAAAAATATAATATTGTTTTTCTATAATATAATTTATATTATGAGTTCCGTTTATACTTAACGTAGATGAACGTTTTCAATAAAATCAATTTTGGTTTTTGGTGTAATTCTAATACAAATTACCTCTGATGGATGACATTTTCACTTAATGTTTATATTAGCATTTTCTATACACTATACAATTTGAATTGTTTTGAGCTGTTTACGGATATATTCAATACCTATTCAATTTTTTTTTTCTATAAATATCAATCAAATTGTATTCGTTGGTTCAAAAACCTTAAAAATGTAATACAAGCCTCCTGATATATTGTTACAATTATTAATAATTATACAATATAATGTTGAAAAATATAAAATCACATAGCACAATTTTTTTATAAGCATTTAAAGTCCGATTTTTAACAGAATTTATTAAATTTAAAATTTAAAATGTTCAACTTTTATAGCTAAGGATTGAAAACTTAAAACAAGGTTCTAGGTAAATAGGTTATTCTGTAACCAAAAAATCTAAAAATATGTTTTTCTATTATAGTTATTATATATTATTTATGTTCAAATTTGGACAAAAATACATATTAAATAACCGAAAATAACGATTTTAATTATTATTTTTGTAATTTTATAATATTAATTCAAATTACCGGTTACCCATTTAATAATAAGTAATAACAATTCAAATATAATATAAAACATCTTAGACTGACAAACCGTCTCAGCTCAGAATCGTTTTTCGTATACAATGATATTATATCATTGCAATTTAAATTCAAATTTAATATCATCCATTATACAGTGACTCACTTGTACAGTATCCTACTGTACAGCAGAGTGGCATTCACTTACCTGCTTTTTTTTTATAGTTGATTGTGAAAATAGTAATTATTTTTTAGTAATGTATAATTAGCATTTATTAATTTTAAAATAAAATACAATATTATTTTAACAATTTATTCCTAAATACCTATTATTTAATATTTTTAAACAATAAAATATTAGAATACATATTATATAGGCTATAATTGTCTAACAAGGGATAATATTAACGTCGATCGAGTTATCTTGTAAAAAATATATTTTATGTAGATAATAGATATAATATAATATTAAATAATGTAGTATACATGTTAGGTTATATTATGTAGGTATAATGTTATTAAATATTTTTTGAACCATTCTTAAGTTAATATATGCACAAAAGAAGAAAATTAAGTTTATAAAAACGTTAAACGTAAAAAAAAAATCAGTTGACATTTTAAGAAATTATGTGTTAATCTTAGTAGTATAAGGAACAATATTTTATGATAAAACATATTAATTATTATTACTACATTATAGTTCTGAAATTTAAACAGATAGGACTCACATTACATTGTTTATTCTTTCATAGTAGACAATATCGTAGATTGCTATATTTGGTCGTCTACATACAAAATGATAGCTAAAATAATTGTAACTTAAATTTAACATCTAAGTACTGATATTTTTATGGTTTTAAAATTGTACGTTAAAGAAGCTTAACATTATAATTGTATGTCATTTACACTTTATGGGTGTATTCATTAGCATATTATTTTTTGACAAATTGATTTTGGCACTTTACCAAAATGACAAAATAATGAAGTTTTGGTTTGGCCAAATCCCCAGTCAAAAATATCGTGGCTAATAATAAAATGAATTGCCTGTTTGAAATTGTTTTAATATAAATAAGGTAAAAGTTTTAAACTTGGTTATATTAAAGAGGCGTGGTACAAAAAAACAAAAAAAACAAAACAGATCTCAGATTTCCTGAATTCTAAAAATTAATACTCTATTTCGTTTTACATAATTTGGACTTTGTCAAAAACATTCTTTTGATGTCCCTTGAAATATGAAATACACTCCTTATTATTTTCGTTTATTATAAAATAGGTGTATTATTTTATAACTAATAATCGGATTTCATTAAATAGATAGGTAAATCATTATAATAATGTAAAATTTAAATTTTTACTAATGTTAATTAAAATTAACACTAAAATACATATAAGTGTCACTGCGCCATTAGCCTTATCGTTTTAATAATAATAATTATTATTATTAAAACCAATTGCAACCAAACAAAAAGTTCCATCATAAATCTTACAATCCTTGTTTGAGAACCTCCCCGTGGTGGAATTTACTCTTTTTAAATTAGCCTATCTTCTCCCCAGAGGTAATAATCTATCTTTGTACCAAATTTCATCGCAATCATTCTAGTCGTTTATTAATACATAAACGACACACACACACACACACACATTCATTTTTATATAGGTTATTTAGAATCAAAGAGTTCATATATCAAAAAATTTCAAAAATCGTTTTTTCATCTGTTCAGTTAAGAATTATTTTTCTCTATTTTTTAGTCTTAGAAAAAATGTAATCGATCCCATGTTTAAAAAGTTATCAGAAACAAAAGATTCTATGTGACCCTTATCCAAACAATGTGTTGGATACATCGATAGAACATTTTGTTTTTAAATTTATCTTTAAACCAAAAAGCGTCATCTAATAAACCAAATAGTTATCGGAAACAAAAAGTGTTATCAGAAATAAGTGTATGTAAATATACAATAATTATAGTGCGTCTTCGTTGTTGTTATGTATAAAAATTGGAGTATTTCACTCGTGGTACGTCGATGGTACTAAATTACTGAAATAAGTACCTACCCTAGATGATCAGGTTAATGAACACATTGTTGAAATTAAGTTAGAACAAATCAATTAATTTGGAATCAATATGTTCTATCGATATAGAACGTTTTATTTAAAAAAAATGGAATTGGGAACAGAAAGTTCTATCAATAGAACCTTTTGTTTCCAAACGATGAATTTTAAAGTTATTCGATATTTTGAGTACTTAAAAGGATTTATTTTTGCAATACCTATTAATAAATTAATAGCATGGAAGTTGTTGGATTTTTTGATAACAAATATTCCAAAATCACTTATACCAAAATACGTCATTTAAATGTTTGAATTTTAGAAACGCTCTACAGAACAATATTTTGATATTGTCACACATAGAACTCTTTGATTCCAAGCCCGCGATATATATATATATAATATATATCTAAGCGGTCAATAAGTAACGGTCAATATTCTTGATATTTATTTTTCAGGAGCTTATTTAATAATATAGGTAAATAGTATAATATTATTTAAATCAAACCTTTGGACGTACATATTTACTTAGATATAGCTATATTATTTATTGAAGAATACAATTTCTGGCAATAATGTTTGTTTGGTTATTAATTTTAAAGAAATTTAGTTTAAAAGGTTCTTCGTAAAAAGGAAGATGGATTAATATTAGTTGTAATGTATTAAGCATAATCATCATGAGTATGATACTCCAGTTCAAATCCAACGTGTATAAGAAATCATGAAGAGTTTTAATAACTTGTTAAATTTTAAACGCGTCAACACACAATTATAAACGACCCAATACAATATTTTTATTTTTTATATCTTGTTTAAGATATTAAAGTATAGGATTTTTTTTTCTTTATTAAATAAAATAGTATTAAAAATATTTACTTAAGCACAAATAGAATAGAATGAAATAGCACAATAATTGTTTAATATTTTAAATTATATTATAATCGTATAGTAAAAATGAAAAATGATAAAATATATAATGAGATATAATTGTGAATAAAGTAATTTATATATTATAACCTATTTGCGTAGAACCATGATTTAAAATTTCAATCCTTAGCAATAAAAATTGAACATTTTATACATTTTTAACCACAAAATAATTATTAAATGTTAAATTTGATAAATTTTGTCAAAATTCGAACTTTAAATCTTGTTAAATAAAATTGTGCTATATTATATTTAATAATATTTAATAAATTTAAATAAATATGTATTTTTAATATTTTTCAACTGCTATCTAAGCAATATATCAGGAGCCTTGTATTACATTTTCAAACTTCTTGACCAAACGAATAAAATGTTATTAATATTTATAAAAAAAAATAAAAAATTGAAAATTGAAAATGTCCGTAAACAGCTCAAAACGAGTCAAAATATTTTTCAAAATTTTATCAAGTATGGGAATTGATAAAATAAACATTTGATATAAATATCAAATGTCTAAGGTTTTTCATTTTTAAATTACAACAAAAAAAGAAAATCGCTAAATGCATGAGAAATCCAGTGAATATTCTATCTTGTAAAAATATGAACTTCAAACGCTCATAAAAATGTATGTAATTTGACTTGCTTGTAGACATTTTTTTATTGATAAAGGTAGACGAAATTTTTTTATTATTTTTCATCTGTCTTTGAAACAATATATTAGGAGCCTTCTATTAAATTTTCAAGCCAACAAACAAAATGTATTAATATTTCTAGAATAAAAAACTAATAAAATTAGAAACTAATTATGTCCGTAAACAGCTCAATTTTTATCCAAAGTACATGTTAATTACATTGTATCTGTTTTTAACACAAGACTACAAGTCACATTTAATTCATATTTCAATAATAAACTTAAATTTATAACAAATTTTAAAAAACATTAATAACAAGATTATTATTATCGTTTTTTTATTATAAGGTTTTGTTTGACGCTGACTTTATACTTTTTACAATGTAAATAAAAATGAAACAGTAATTTTATAAAATATTTGAATACCTATATTTAAACTTGAAAATATAATGTATCACAAAGTAGTAACTATTTTTAATCTAACAGACTCTTATTAGGTGTTACTATTATTAGTAATTACTTAGCAATTGTGAAATGTAAAAATTATCACATACTATAGTACACCATAGTCATTAAACATTAAACATTAAACATTTAACTTTTTCATATAAAAGTCAAAACAGTAAAGACTCATACAGACATAATCTCATAACAGTCATGGAATCATTGATATTATCATTGAGTATTAAGTATATAGGTAATAATACATATACTCATTGATATTAATATTATGTACTTATTTTCAATTATATTACGTTCAAGTGTTGATAACCAACAAAATAAATAGCTGTGGTACAGTGATAACAACCATACAACCTCAACAATTAATGAAGTTAGGAAAAATGCTTTAAAACTAAAATTTTCAAAATTTTCAAATTTTTAGAAAATTCATTGAAAAAATAATTTTGAATTTGAAAATTGTTAAGCTTACATCTCTAGCTACCTCTCTTATAAAATTCCCTTATGTAAACACATTTACACTTGTATATATTGTTATAGGCACATAATAAAATCTTAGTGATAAGAATAAATACTTTTAAGTTATCACTCAGAAAGCGTATCTATATTATTAGGATTCAAATAAAAAACTAATTACAGTTTTACAAAATGATTATTTACTTTACTAAACCATTCCATTTAATTCTTCTCTCCTATCACTATAGTTCGTAGTGATGATTTATTTATCTGTAAAGTTTTATCAATATAATTTTACAATCATAATTCTCATTTAACTTTGTAAGCTAGAAAAACATAATATTATATTATAAACATTAAATACAAATTAATCAACACATTACTTTAATAGTTTAATACTTTAATGTAAATAAACTGTAATTAATTTTACAAGTTTGTAGTTTTCATACTACTGATGTAATATATTATTTAAATTATTTACAATTATAAACTTGCAAAGTTAACTGTATTGTGTAGTTATCTACTTCAAAAATGTATTTTTCAATGTATACATTTTAATCTAAATGAAAAATAATAAAAAAAAAAATGAATTTCTTGTCCAATCTAAATTTTTAAAATTAATTATAATAACTTTTTTGTATAAGGTAACTCTAATCTGTTACTATTAATATTTTATTTCTTTATTATACCTGTTATTAAGTATAAGATTATAGGGTATTACCACTGGGTATCCTCCCTAATCAAACGATTCATGTTAACCTTTTATTATTCACTTATCAAACCTACTATTATTGTACAAAAAATAATGTATATCTAGATCTTAGATTATTGCAATAAAAAAAAAATAATAACTTTCTTCTAAATGTATTTAATATACAAGCACAGTACTTTAGGTAGATACTAATAAAAATAAAAATACATTATGCTTTCCAAGTGTTAATAATTAATTATTTTCAATGGTGATCAAAATTTAAAATATTATGTTTTTCATCATTGAATATTATTATCCATTTCTGATATATTAAAACAATTAATTTTCGATTTACAGTAACATTGAACTTATATAACTACTATATTCACTAGGTATATATAAATATAATACATATAATGTAATTATTTAAAATATGATTTATGAATTAAAAAACATTTCTTTTTAATTTTTTTTTTTTATTGGGAGGGTTGTTGTACAAGGTCCATTCTATTCATATACAATATAATATTATATACATTAATAAATTACCTTCAGTCTAAACTCTAAAGCACGTTTTTAACTCGATAATAATAACGAAAATAAATTCACGTGTCTTAAGTGTTGAATGTAAATCAACTATTAACATTTGAATACCTATCTATAATATTTTCTATCTGTGATGGTCTCCATAAATCAAACAAAGATTAAACGGAACTCACACGAAAGTCATCAGAAATATAAATGAAAGGCAAAGCGTATAATACTATTAGTGGCTGACCCAAGTCGGGTATTGACAAAGTCAAAACCTTCCATATTCCTCTATTGTGCCTACAGTCAAATGCAATTTCCGTATTAAAGGACATTACATAAATCTATGAATTATGTGATACACATTTATTGTATATTTCGTATATTTCCAGTAACTGATTTAAAGAATTTTTTTTTTTTAAATGTTGTTTAAAAAAACAGTTTTTGATTTTAATCAGCATACCTAATGAACAGCAAGTTAAATATTTATTATTAATAATATTAACCATATACTATAACTTAGCAATAGTTTGGTAGTTTTTTTTTTTTTTTTTAATGTCAAGCTTTTTTAAATATCATACTAAGCTTTAAGAAGAAGTAAAACAATGAATAATGAGTTTTAAACAAAAATGATAATATAAAATAATGTAGGTATATCAATGTAACTGGTAGGTTGTAGAATGACGGGAAATCTTACGAACAGAGCAGAAACTCCACTAAAACCAACCTATATTATACTGGCTTTCAATTATTTTAAATATGTATAGCTAGTCATGTAAAATGTATGTGTTTAAAATTTAAATATTCAGTTATACATTGCAGTTGAGATTTAAAATAAATACATAAGACATGACAAATTGTATATATTTTAGAACAGTAACGATCTGATTTTAACTGTAGAGTATGTAAAAAAGTGCTGTGAAAATTCTGAATCAAAAAACCGAACAAAAAACCATTCATAATACTGCTATTACTTACATTTTATGTTCAATGTATAATGTGTGTGTATAATATTTGTGGGTAGCTATTTATTACTCTATAGTATAAATCATATACCACTGGAATCGTGTTTACTGGATGACAGTAGTTGCAAACATTTTAGAATGTAATAATATATTACAACATACACCTATTATACCCACACAAGATTTTAAATAGTATTTAATTGATTGTGTGAAGTCCATGTACTCATCATCGTGGACTTATCACCTCACTTATCATTTCACTTAGAAAAATAATATTTTCAAACATACATTATATATATTTTAATTGGATACCTAGGTTGTTATCGTTTAATTAATCGAATTGAGTGAATATCAAAAATACATATCATATATTCAAGTATTATATTATTTTTGTTTTGTTTTTTTTTTGGGGGGGGGGAGGTTACTGTAGGTTTTGAACACGCGTATGTTTGTTTTGGTAGAATTTTTAAGTGAGCACCTCTCTCTCCGGACATCATGACTGTCCGAAAAAAAATGCCACCCGTGGCCGAGTTCAAAGAGGCAACAACCGACGCTTTAGTCCGCTCGGCTACTCCGTACCCCATTATATTGTTATAAATAATGAAAAAAAACTGTACCCGAATGGCAAAGTTAAAATATAACATTGAAATATACCTAAATTATAGGTTTAGTTCTTGATATATTTCTTTAAGTTGACCTTGAATCAAGGGGAAATCATGAATTACACATTTTCTAATAAAACAGTATACATTTATTATAAACCTCGAGTCTTATTTTTAACAAAAAATCGATTATTTAAATTAAATTATACATTTACAGTTTACTTATAATAAATTATATTATTTTATTAAAATCAATTAAGTTATTGATTTATGTGGTTTTACCTACAATAATATGATCAGACCTTTAATAAAATAAATGTTTGGTTATATAAAATAATAAAATATGTATTTATTTATGTATTACAATTTGATATTTATTTTTTGAATAATTTAATACCTTTTTTTATTCAACTATAATAATTTTATTTGTTACCTAATGCTTGTAAATTTGCAAATTATTTTTAAATTAAAATTGTACTTTATACCATATTATTATTTTCAGAAGAGTTGTACGATTCAAACGTAGGAAGAACATTTTTTTATAATTTACTAAGCTTAAGTCGTACATTTCACTAAGCTCATTCTATCATTGTATATATGCTATACATATATCTTATAGGCTACCACAATATTACTACACGTGGCCCAATTAACCTTACGAGATAAACGACGTCTCTTTTTGATGGGTAGTACATACTATGTCGTAAAATTATTTTTCAAAGTATAGAAATTTATTGTTAAATCCAAAACATTAAAACTATAGGTATATACACTACACATTTTAAAAACTTAATTAGGATTGAATAACTTGAGGTAAAACCGAATAGTGAAAAATATCAGAAACATACACAATATCAAAGTATAAACTAACGTATTTTTCTAAAAAGAAATATGTCAATAGTAGGTATAAATTCATATTTTCCTTTTATTAATTTGTCAATATAATATTATAGCAATACAAATATTGAGTTACATTCGACATTATTTTTACATCACGTGAAACAGCCCTTGGGACTTGATATAATTGAAACTTGAAAGTGACCCTAGGTTTCAGAGGGTTGAAAAAGACCTCGTGCTAAAGTTATGCTCCATAATATGCGAGTACTTAGTTACGTGCAACTTGTTATTAATAAATATTTGTTTGTATTGTTATTAGGTACAAGCACACTTATTATTGGAAAAGTTTTACAAACAATACTT
>WHPZ01556040.1:0-15952 GCA_016617965.1 Macrosiphum rosae | reverse complement strand
AAAAAAGAAAAAATAAAAAAAATAAAAAAACACACATCATTGTAAAACCAATACATTCATCGCTCCGCTCAGAATCTAAAAGTATTCAATACGAAAAAAAGTATTTGAATACTTTTACTCAAATACCCAACAACACTGGTATTATGTATGAATACTGAATTATATTAAATCATTTAAATCGAAATAAATTAGTTTAATAACGCTCTGCTAGGCTAATCGAAATAGATTCCATAACGATTATATTAACAAATAGGTATCTAAAAAAGCTCATCAGTTGATGTCACTCTGCTGTACAGTAGGTTTAAGGTTACAATTGAGTCAATATATAATGGATTGTATTAAACTTGAATTAAATGATACAATATCATTGTATAAAAAAACGATTCTCAGTAGAGATGGTTTGACAGTCTGGATTTTTATATTGTTATTATTTATTATAGCTTGTACCTAAATTTAATAAATTAATATTATAAGATTATTATTTTTTATTCATGTGATAAACAAAGCGTTAGAAATTAAAATCCCATCTTTAGCGGTTTTTCGTAATTTGTCGGTAGTTTTTACAGAGGCATTAAATAACTATTGAGAAAATTCAAAAATGGTCTGTCTAAAAGAAAAGATACTATTATGCTACTATAGGAAGTCTTTGATAGTCTCGTTGTGCCTTCTATAATCTCATTTGATTTACTGCTTTGTGGAAACCTGTTGAGTCGTTATAACTAAAAATGAACTATTCTGTCTATACGCATTTAACGTTTATTTTACCTATATGTATTCTCGTTTTAATTTACTACCAAGGCGGGATAAATAACTAATTTACTTTTAACTATATAATATAACAAGCAAATAGTTTTTGAAATAATTGGATATGTATATTATATATTTATATTTTGATCTATTTATATTGTTACAATGTTATCTATGCTTTTCATTACTTATACTATTATGTTGGTACTCTACGTCTCTACAACCTTTACATTTATTTATACATCGATATATTGTATTTAAATTATTTATATATCTTTGAAAATGGCCACTAGGTGTTCAAATAATAACTATAGTAATAATAAAAAAATTTTAAACACATTGCATGAACGCATGTGTGCGACTGTTTTGAGGAAACCTGTTGAGCCATTAGAACTTATAGTTAAAAACGTTGACTTAGCTTGAATGCCCCATAGTTAATTATACTTTACTTGTATATTTTTTATATTTATTCGCGTTTTAATTTACTATAAAGGGTGGACAAAATTGCAAGGCTTGAAACCGATTGAAAAATTTCCGTTTCGATTTCGATTTTATATTACGGTTTCCAATTTTTTCGGTTTTTGTTTTGGATTTTGTTTTCGGTTTCAGTTTTTAAACAATTTATACCGGTTTCTGAAATCGGTTTCAAGCCCTGAAAAATTGTACTAGTTACTTTTGACCAAGTAACAGAATAAGTTACTTTATTAAAAAAAATATATTTGCCATTTTGATAAAAATCGATAATTTATCAATATAAGTTACAAAAATATTATGCAGTACAATTTGATATTACCATAAGGTTGGAATAAAAAACGTTTAGTTGTTTGATTATTAAAAAGGGTTTTTTAATTTAAATTTTTAACTAACGTTATCAGATACTAATAATATTTATAATCCATCAATAAGCCAATGTCGAAGTTTGGAATTCCAAAACCCTAACGCAAAATCCATAACGATTGTTATAATATATATTTTTTTAATTGGACTGTTCTAAAGTTTTTTTTCTCAACTAGGTTTGTAATAGTATGCCAAATGCACTGTGAGTCGATCTCGCCCTTGGTAGTGGGATAAAAGCTCAAAAATAAATTGTATTAAATGATGCAATATTTTACTAACCTAACGCTTGATGCTCTTCATGTACGAGTGGCCATTCCACGACAGAATGCAACAACGCGTTGGAAAGTTCATTGCATTATTGTCTATTTGTCTCTGTCTTATCGTAACACAATAAAATGATAATTATTTAAGATAACTAAAATAGTATAATAAAATTATACGGTATAAACTTACATTAAATGGGATTTTTAAATAGATTATTACTCTATAGATATTTAGCTTATTGATCCGTTTTATTTTTAATTGAAATTCTAGTGAAATGTTTTAAATCGTATAATGGATGACAGATATCCACCTATATCATTTGGTGTCTGTGATACGATCGTGTCACGTATGCGTATATGTCCAGTTTTCGCTAAAATTAAAATTATACTTCTTCAAAAATTAATTATTAAAATGTAATTTACATTAACTTACACAAAAGAGCTGAGCCACCTTCGAACGAGCCAAGGACTTCCAATGGTCCAGAATCACATGACAGGCATTTGAAAGATCAATTTTATAACCCAAACTTAACTATTTATAGTTTTATTGAAGTGATTATTGAAGCAGAAGTTTATTTAAAATTACAGTCAAATGGTCGAAAAACTACGAATCGCTAATCCGAAGTCATAAAAAACTTGGACCATGTATAAAGAAAAAAAAATTACCCGATTGAAATATTTGAAGACAGTGGGCTTCAAATTTCAAATTTAATTTTAAGTACTCATTATTATATTAGTTTAATATATTAATTTATTTATTCATGATACTTTTTTAACTTATTTAAAATAATACTCAAAATTCTAATTTTTATTTTTTACTAGTTTTTTAATTTTTTAATTTTTGAACTAATTTCCATATCACTGTAAATGCGGGAGAGTTCACCATCGGTATAGCTTACAGGTTATTAAAAACGGGTAAGTTTACAATCATCCGGTGAGATCCGGTTAACCATTGCAACTCTTGTAAGCAAATTACATATTTTATAACGCCTGAGATGCCTCAGTGCAGGCAACTATTTTTACACTAGTGTTTCCCAGTTTCCCTCCAAACCCCTCGAGGCTGTACCTCACGTCATTTGCAAACGATATTTTAAATAATTATTTTATTTTAGGCAAATTTATAATAAAAAAGTTGTCTCTGGTTTGGTGACCAGATTTGACGAAGTAAAAAATGTATAGGATTAATGACGAATTTTTTTAAGTGAATTTTTCATATATACCACTATTCCAAGACTCAGGTATGCCAATAGATTGGATATCTTAACTACTCAAAATCCCAAGGCTTTGCATTAACGAATTAAAAGTTAAAATTAAGTTAATTAACTCGTTACTTTTTTTTCAGATTAACTTTTAACTTAATCAGTTACATTTTTTCAAATTAACTTTTAACTTAATCAGTTACATTTTTTCATATTAACTTTTTTTTAAGATAAACATTTTAACTTCAATTTAATTTTATTCAAAAGCATCTAAATTAAGTTCATTTTCGTATAAAGAATAATGCACATTTTTGAATGAGGTTTTTTGATTCAAAGTATTTACGGTGGCGGGCTTTACAAAAAATACAGGTTATTTTGCAGTCGCTATAATGTTTAGCGCATCAACTATTACTTAATAGATTGTTAATCGTTGTGGTTACGTGTTGTTTTGTTCATTTGTGATAAAAGTCACACAACAAACCGTTTTGAAATTGTTCCTTCTTCTTCGTCCAAATACTTTTTGTTATTAAATTTGTCAAGTAATTGTGTGTGATGACGACAACCATAGTAAGTAATATAGTTTGACAAAAAATCTGCTGGTCACCGGTAATTTGTTGTTTTATGTTTCGTTTTTAGAAATTAAAGAACAGTAATAACGGTGACATTGTTAAGAATACCGAACAGGGTACGATATCATTTCAATTCAAAAACGGGATTTCCGTAGACATCACTCTCGATGGATCGATCAGAGTGGCCAATCAAACGGTATTGTTAAAGATAAAAATATATACCTAAACAATATACTGATTATTGTTCTCGTACCTACTTGTAAAACGGTATTAAAATAAAACTAAACGTACAATATTTTAACACTTATTATAATTGGGTTTAACTGTTCGAAGTTCGAAAAATCGAAAGTCGAACACAGTTTTAAAAGACTGAACCAAACCGAACTCAAACAAAAAGTTCAAAAATCTAAAATTGAATTCCAAAAAAAAAAAATTCAAACTAGTCAACCGTTTCGAATAAAAAAAGGTTTATATTTCAGTTTGACTTAAATCTAAAAATTCGTAATTTAATTAAAAAGCTCTGTTCAGATCGGTATTAAACCAAATGTTCGGTTTAAGTTCCACATCCCACTGAATTGTTAGGTTCGACATACGACTAAGAAGTTCGATTCGAGACCATTTAATGTTGAGTTCGGTTCGAGTCCATTAATGAATGTTGAGTTTGACCCACCTCTAATACTTATCCGTTCGGATTACTACTTTTTAAGGCAAACGCTGTGGCAGCCGTAAATGCAACCGGTAACATATCGGCCGTCATGCACCCTGTTGGTTTTATGTATAAAAAAGACGAAATCGTCCACGTACAGGCGAATGACATTAACTTTGGAAATCACAAGTAAGAGCACCCGTGTTGTAAATTTTATTGTAGTAAAAATATTATTTAATTGCTATAAATCTCTATGATACCTAACGGTTTTACGGTTTATTGGACGAAAATATTCTGAAACACAGAATTAAATTCGTCATTAATGCTTTACTTTTAAAGCGACTTTCACATATTATTTTCCGATTTACATTTCATAAAAAATCCATAAAAAATTTACTTACCTAATGTTAATATCAGATCTTAAAAAGTAATTTAGCGGAGGTTAAAATAATATGTGATAATTCGAATTATATGGAAAGTAAATTTCTAATCAACCTTGAGAACTTCATTTATTATATTTGTTTTCAGAAATTTCATCTTTATTTATCACTCATTAGTTTGATCTGCATGATAGTCGATGAATAAAACATCAGTGATATTATGGCTGGTTTGGTATTTGTCATAAGTCAAAATTGCCCACATTCCATACCTATCCATTTAACTATTATCAAATATAATAATTACAATTTACCAATACAATAAAATATGAATTATACATACGAGTATAAGTCTTAACGTGCATAAAATAAAATGCACCAAATAACTAATAAGTATTTAATTATAATTTGTGAGTTTATATAGGTATTCTAATATTAATTAAATATATTTAATATAATATAGTAACTTATGGAAAGTAGCTAGGTACCAATAAGAAAATAAAAATACATAATTACAAATATATCAATTTTTATTGATTCAAAATTTACTTAACCTAATGTCATAATTTCATTAAATTGTTCATGGAAATATTTTTAAAATTATATACATTTTAAGAAAATCTTAAATATTGTTCAATAACTGAGAAACTCTACCCTTTAAGTTCGCCGACCCCCGTTGAACTTTATTTTTAGCGAGCTGATAGTTTATAATGCTCTAAAATAAAAAAAAACTTACCCATGGACACCTGTGCGATTAACTCTTTTTTTTATTACCATCCGTTGAGGTTGGCGAAAATAAGGTCAACGGGCATACACTTCAAGGCCGTCAAAAGCCCGCTGGTGTACTTGGTGGACGAAGCGGGCGTGAGGACGAACTTCTCGGAGAACTTTATGCGCATGGACAGGGACATCACGTTGGACGTGTTGTACAAGGATTGCCGGCATGGGGCCATGTACGTAAACGTGTGCAACGATTTGCTGTCAGACATCAAGAGCACAGTGCTCGAGACCGGTACGGAATGGAAACTGTACGACGTGTCGGTGGTACAAGAGAACGTTCACGGATTCATCAGGTATATGCAGTAAAAATAACAATCGTTTTCCAATGTTCGTTTTGGTTTTGAATCGAAATTTCCGTCGACGTCTGAATTATTTTAAATAATCGTTAAAAAATTTAATTGGTTTAATAATATACTTCTACAAACCATCAAGCTCAGATGAGGAGATCCAAGAGGTGTAGGAGGAGGCGTGTGCCCGGAAACTACTGATCTGGGGAGTCATACAAAATTGTATTCTGTTGTCAGCCTGCTAAAATTATATCAAGTTTTTTTATAATTTTATTAGTATTATCTACACAAATTACAACTTTAGTTTGTTTTATTATTTTTGATTTCTAATTAAAATGAATTTCTTATTTTTGGTGCAACTTAAATACCTTGGTAGCTACATCGGTAGTTTATGTATTTAGGTGCCAGGTACTTGTCATATAATAATATATTTGTGTATTTTATTTTTAACGTTGAAATAGTTAATAAAATAAAATATGAGTAAATACCCGGTACTTACCCACCATTATTAACTACCCGTCAGTAATAAGTGTGTGGTTAAACTAATGTGCTTTCGAAAAAAAAAAATGTCATTATCAATAAAAACGAAATCAAGTTTTCAAAACTGAGCTAAAAATATCAATAGCAAATCAAGAAAAATATTCTCTTTAGTCTGTAATATTTTTTAATGTTGGTTTGTTTGTGCTCTATAGACACAACAACTATTGGACCGTTTTACATAAATTTCACACCAATGGATTTCTTTAGACTTGGAGGATTTATAGCTTTTTTTTAAGACTCTATAGGTTTTTATAATAATATGATGAATCACACTGAATTTAGTTTTGGCTCACTAAAATCAAATATTGTTTTGTTTACTTAAACGGTTGTCATTTGTTATAGATTACATTACTCTTTTAATTAGCAGAAATATTATGGGATATAAAACTTTTTACAAAAATGTGCTTGAAAAAAAACAATAATTAAAATCAAATACGTAAACAATAAAAAAAAAAAACAAATATGAACATAATAGTAAAACAACAACATTTATGATTTTCAACCATGACTTGCTCCGCTTAGTTCTGAAAATATTTTATATGTAAACACATAGGTCCGCTTTTAAGGCTTTCGTAGTTGAATATTTATCTCCCATTTTTGGTGTTTACGTCAGCCAACTGTGCAGTCTAGAATAATTAATATGAGGAAAATCGTAAAATCGATCGGTAAATCATTGTAATCGTATTTGTATTTTATGGTACATGGAATTCAACCAGAACGAAAAACCACAGTGAGATAGATTGATTTTAAGTAAGATAGTAGGTACTGGGGTAGCTGGGGTGGGGGGGCTGTAGCGGATAGAATAAAAGTTTCCACTATTTCCGAAAATCCAATGTGGGTCACATCGGGAATTGATTGTTTTTTTGTTTAACGCAGGGTGATCAAGGACGGGTGCGAAAAGTTCGAGATCCGGTCCTCGGCGTCCGTCGGCACGATAAATCTGTACTCGGATGCAGTAGACTGCACGGCGTCGCACGGCACCAATCACCATTTATTCGTCAAGAAGAACAAGAGCCGCATCCACTACGAAGTGCGCAACAAGTTCATGGTCCGGTACGGCGGCTATCACACCGGTTTCAACGAGTGCGACGAAGTGTCGTTTTTCTGATGGTCTCGCTATAATTAATAATAGTATTAATTGCACGCACGCGACACGCATAATAATAATAATATATCGTTACGTATATCACTGTTACATCCAAATTCACTAGGCACCTTGCTGAGGTGCTATATTATTATAAATGGGAAATGTGTACACTGCAGGTGGTAGGTAGGTTTTACTACGAATATAATAATAATATTAATGTTAACAGACGAGTATTTGCATTTTATAGTATTATTATTTATTACCTATGTACTTACCTATATACATCAATTATATAATACAGATTGTAGATACATGTTTGACGATTGTACATCATTACTATGTATTTATTTATTTTTATTGATCTTGAGTCTAGCGACTATGGACATTAGCTGTTGTGAACGTTTCATAGAAATGTGGTTGGTAAGGATGATACGGTGAGGTGTTGGATATGGTAGATAAGCAAACACGTGGCAAGGTTTTTACTGCTATATGGTCACCCATCCGAGAGCTATAGTAGCAGCGGGCGTTAGTAACTCTCAGTCGCATTGTGCGACTGTGGTAGCAGCATAGGTAGCAGCCAAGCCGCCGCACCAAGCCACATTTATTATTTATTCTAAACGCTATTATATATTACATGCAACTAACGGTAATTTTTACCCTAAATCGATTTTGGTTTTTAGTGTAACTCTAAAACAAATGACCGAAAATACATGAAGTTTTGACAGAATGTTTATATTAGCATTTTCTATATACCATAACATTTTCAAAATATTTTGACTTATTTTAAGCTGTTAATGGACATTATCAATTGTCAATTTTTTTTAGTTATTTTTTCTATGAATGTCAATACAATTGTATTTGTTGGCTATAAAAGCTTGAAAATTTAATAGAAGGCTCCTGATAGTATATCGTTAAAATAGCAGTTGAAAAATGTTAAAAATACATAGTCACAAATATTTTTATGAGCTGTTAATGTATAAAATTTAAAATTTAATAATTATTTTGTAGTTAAAAATGTATAAAATGTTCAACTTTTATGTCTCAGGATTTAAATTGTAAAAAGCAGGTTCCACGTAAATAGGGTATATTTTATAATATATATAATATATTACTTTATTCAGAATAATATTATAAAATATTCTTAGTAATACCATAGTCTGACTGACCATCTTCGCTCAGAATTGATTTTCTTATACAATGATATTATGTCATTGAATTAAAATTTAACACCATCCATTACAGTGACCCACTTGTAACCTACTGTACAGCAGAGCGATACCCACTTACCCATCTTCTTTTTTTTTTTGATATTGTGTCTGGCGACTAAAGCCATTATCTGTTGTGTGGGGGTTATGAACTATGGTTGGTAAGGTTGGTACGGTAGGTGTTGGTACGGTAGTTACGGTAGGCAAACACGTGGATGTGTGGCAAGGTTTTTACCACTACGAATCCATGTGGTCACCCATCCGAGAGCTATAGTAGCAGCGAGCGTTAATAACTGTCAGTGACTACCTAGCGACTCATTTTCCTATTTATCTATGAACTATAAAACTTAGTTTCCAATTTCCAAACCATTACAAAAGTTGGAAAGTGACATAAATCAGTGGGAAAAAATATAATATAATATTCCGCAAATTCGCGAAATGTTGATACAACAAAAATACAAAAAAATGTTCATACATGATTCCGAAAATATCATACATAATATTTACATACTAATCATGAGTTGGTACGCAACAAGTTCATGGTGCGGTACGGCGGCCATCACACCGGATTCAGCGAGTGCGACGAAGCGTCGTGTTTTGATGGTCCCTTTTCTCGTGATAATAATATCAATAATTGCACACAAGTCTATAATATATAATATCGTAATCTAACCTTGCAGATGTCCTACATTATTATCAATGTGAAATGATTGATACACATAAGCCGATTAGTAGGTTTCATTGTGAATATAATAATAATAATAATAATGTTAGCAGAAGTTTTGTGACATAATAATATTATTATTTACCTACCTACTTATCAATGTATATTATAATATATAGGCAATATATTTAGGTACAAAATGTATCAGGAAGACGAAGACCTGACGGATAAAATAACTTTTATTCAAATCAATATTTAAAATTTTTTTTTTATATATAATTTATAGTATAATTTTCACTTGCACTACAAAGTAAATATAAAAATTATATTTTTTAATATTGAAAATAAAAAAAAAAAATTATTTAATTTAATTTAAATTTTTTTGGATATTATATTGAATTTGTAAATATGATTATGAGAACAATTTTGATGGTAAAAACATTTATCTAAGTCAAGCAGTTTATTTTTTAGATTTTTTTTAAATACCTATATATTTTTTTTGACTAAATTAATTTAGAACATAATAGCTTTTTTCAAAACATTATTTTTGGGAATTTTCTGACAAAATATTTCTTAAACTATTTACTAATCATATAAATTTAACAATGTTGTTCATACGTTTAAATAGCACAATTTTTTTTTTTTGTCAGATCTTCCTGTTACACTGTATACTTAACATAGATTTTGGATAAGTACATTACTATTTATTGTATATGTGCTATATAAATATTAAATAAAATGCTTTGTTTTATATTTATTTGTCAGCTATAATTACATTAACTTTTAATAAGCATACTTTCTGGTAGAAATTTTGTATACAGAATAAATATATATAAAAAAAAAAAAAAATTGTAAAACCACTAGCTTACTCTAATCATCTAATCTAAAATAAAAGTTATAGAAAAACGGAAAAAATCAAGTGAAATTAATAAAAATATTATCTACATAATTATCTGCAGATAATCAGATAGAAGTTTTATTTATCCAGATAAGATAAAAAGATAAATATCACAACACTATGTAAAAATTCCATTTTCGGAATCCTGTTGCAACTTGCAGCCGTTATATAAAAGAGGTATTTGATGGAAATTGTAACAGAGAATAATGCAACTGTTATAAATTATAATATTCAATATACTTAAAATATTATTTTTTGTATATATTCGTTGCTGCCCTTCCCAATGATTATCCAAGCCAAAACTGTTTTAATTCTATAATTAAAATATAATTTTTTTTATACATTATTGTTGCTCTCTCCCCCATCTGGTGTCCCGGTTTAAGTATACCCCAACGTGTTGGGTCACTATAATTTTTAAAACGAAAGCGATTTGATGGAAAAAGTTTGGTTATAAGTTTATAACTATTCATAAATAAATGAATCATATGCCATAATGTGCGCAGTGGTACGTAACAACCATCGCTAATAATATGCAAATGTATGGCTACAAATATACCTACTATTTTTTTTGTCAGTTAGAAAAGTAAGTACTCTATATAGTATAGGTACCCTATAGTAACCTACCTATGGTTAGAATGGATATCATCTGCCAGTGTCTGAAAAAAACGTAATCTACACAATCCGAAACAATGGTAATTATATGCATATAAGGATAAAATCATTTCAATATTTGACAAGGATATGCATAAATCAGCAATCAAATTCATTATTGATAAAAAAAATGTTTAATTGTGTTAACATTATAACATGTTACTCTAAAGCATTAAGAATACATTAGAAATCTGGAACTTGTTCGCTGACCGTCAAAATTGCTGACTTCGGTAGAAACCATTGAACGAAAATGATAAATTAAAAAACTAGAACGTATAATACTAACGGTTTTTAATGTTTTTTTCTTGGCTGAGGGTCGGATAAGATTTGCCATGGAACCGGAAGGAACCTACGATCGGTCAGAAAACATAAATGCTTGTATAAAACACTAGTGAAATAGTATCGAAATTGGCGCTATTTATAATGCAAAATGCTTACGACACATTTACAAACGCTACCTACTAATAAAATAAGAAAAAGATTATAGGTTACCTGCATCGTTCCGAAAAAAAGAAAATTTCAACCACTGAACTTGCACGTGATCGATATCACAAGATGCAATTATAAATTTAGGTATTATACTATTGTAATAGTGTGGAACGCCTGCATCACAGTGTTTATATTATATTATTATAATATTACATATTGATATTATGGGGAAACCTGTGTAAGATGGGACACCTAACTTAAATTGTATTTAAAATGGTTATTTTCTTTAATTGAAAAAACAAAGACCCTTTTTAATGTAAAATTATGTGTAGTTACTAAATTTCTAATCAGTTTTTTATATTATTAATTGTACACACATTTTTACTAAACATAAACATTGATTTTTATCCGATGACTGAGGTAAGATGGGACAATAATTTCAAATCATATAGGTGATAAAATTTTATTCAAGCTTAAAATATTTGTTTTTATTTGTTGTATAAACACATTAAACACATACAAATGATGTATATTAACATTTATCAGGAAAATGTGAGGGAAAATGATAGTTATAGTATTAAGTTTCATATCTAATGTCTAAATAATAATGCCTATAGTTATTTTTGCTTGTAAAACATTTACTTTAGTATAATAAGTATATTCATACAACAGGATAAACATAAACCCGAATTTAAAAGTTTAAAAAAATAAACAATAACATAGGACATAGTTCATCTTGCCCCATTGTATTTTTCCCGTCTTACCCCAAATAGTAATATTTAAATTTAACGTATCTATTATTTTTAAAATTAGGATAAACTCTACTAAAATCACATTAATCGAAACCTAACAAGACTGGCCATTAAGAGTTATACAATAGTAATTAAGTACAAACAATTATTTAATTACTTATTTATTATTTGATGTTCGTAAAATATTACATCGCATATTGCCTTTAAATTCAAAGCACCCGTGCATCGTATCACTTGAATTATTTGTTGATATCAAATAATATTAGTATGATGTGACCAACATCCTACTTTTTTTGTTGAAACATTATTTTCCAAAAACTCAATAGTTTCCGAGATACAACGATGACCAATCTTATATATTATGTTTATTATATAATGATTATATAATAAACATAATATATTCCAGATGCGTTGAAGTTTGATGCTACCAAGTCATCCATAAAGTAAAATAATTTCTTATTATTTATATTTTATTTCAATAAATGTAATGTACTCGGTATAACTATTAATTGTCTTGTCTATCATCTAAATCCCCTCATATACCTTTTGCCTTTTGGTACCTAATAATCTGCAGTCGTCACTACCAGCGATAGTCAATGTTTTAATATACTTACCGTAATATATAGCCACCGTTTTTCATTGAATGTTTATATTAGCATTTTCTATAAACCATGCAATTTTCAAAATATTTCGACTAATGTTGAGCTGTTTATGGCCATATTAAATTATTGATTATTATTAGTTTTTCTTTAAAATTAATATTTTCGAAAAATCAAAAAACTTGAAAAGGTAATACAAAGTTCCTCGTAAGTTTGTGTTAGTGGAAATTTAAAAAAAAAAGTTGAGTGTCAATCCACAACAATTTTTTATGAGCGTCTAAAGTTCGAATTTTTTACAAAATTCGCAAACTATTTTGAGTTGGAAATTTATAACAATTTTTATTTTTATATTTAAGATTTGAAAAAACTTAATACGAAATTCCTCATAAGTTGAATACTTTTATCAAAAAAAAAAAAATAATTCTACATGAAAGTTAAACTGCATTTTTATGAGAAATTCAAATTTATTACAACTCTGGCTATCCACTCAATTTTCTTATTGGTTGTAGTTCAAAAACAAATAACCATAGATACTTGAAATGTACACCATAATATGTTTTAGTTTCTAATTTTCTATACTTGATATAATTTTAAAAATATTTTGATTCATTTTGAACCGTTACGATCATTATTAATTTTCAATTTTTTAGATTTTTTTCTTTAAATATCAATAACATTTTATTCGTCAGGTCCAAAAGCTTGACAACTAGTACAAGGCTTCTCACACATTGTTACAATATATGTTTAAAAATATTAAAAATACATATGCAAGATTTTTTTTGTAAGCATTTTAAGTTCAAATTTCGACAAAATGTATCTAAATGAGAATTTACGAATTATTTCGTAGTTAAAGATGTATAAGATATTACATTTTCATTCGTAAAGATTGAGTACTCAAAACAAGGTTTCTTATAAGTAGCTTACACTACAACTAAAAAATTTAAAAAGTATATTAACACAATTATAGTTATTTTAAGTTCAAGTTTGGTTGAAATTAGATATTTAAAAGAAGAAGAACGACTTTAGTTTTGTGTTATAATTTAAAAATATTATTCGTGGGTACGTGAAACTTCTAAAGTAGGTGCCTAATGATAAATAATATTAATTCAACTTAATTAATAATAATAATATAAATATAATATAAATTATCCTTGGTTGACAAATCGTCTTTGCTCAGAATAGTTTTTCGCATACAATGATAATATATCATTGAATTCAAATTTAACACCATGCATTTCAGTGATCAACTTGTGATCTATACTGTACAACAGAGCTACATCCACTTACCTGGTTTTGAATTTGGCTTCCATAAAAATTTGAGTTTATTCTCCGTTTTTTATTTTTAATAATAAAATGCATTTATTCCTATTAACCCTTAAATATGCCAAAATACGTGATATAACATTTTATGTATTTGATTCAATATCATACAAAAATGAACTTATAACTTGGTCCGCAATGTGCATGAATGCTAGAAATTCCAAAAGAAAGAAGGAATATGACAAAGTCATAAACATCCTATCCCTAATGTTGACACCATAAATTTATTATGATAACTTTCCTATGATCATAATTTTTTCTGCGTCTATATTAATAATATAATATTATTAAAATAGTTTTGATTCTCGAGATGAGAAGATTTCGTTGCTCACTTGAACATGGGCCATTTCGCCTTTTTAAAATTTACAATAATAATAATATGCATTGTAAAGAAGACTGAGAATGAAATGCATTAATGTCTTAAAAAAGAATGCTCTTATGCCCTAAAAAATCAAAACAATGCATGTATAAAATGCACTTATTTTTTTAATGATTTTAAACAAAGTTTGAACCAAAAAATATTTTTTATTAAACGTAAAAAAAAGTTTTGAAGGACTGCACAATTTAAAATCTTCTTATGACTTTTATTGTGAAAAAAAAAAATTATTCTCATCTCGTTTAATTTACTTCACCACTCATAATATCAATTTTTATGTCGAACGGACCAATTCAAAAAATTTGATTAATACCTACCCACGGTTATTGCGTGTAAACAAATAATACGATAATCAATAATTTATTAAAGATATATTTTATTGGCATTAATAACTGTGAGGGTTAACTAAAGTATTCATAAAATAAATAACCTACGATGGATAAACAATTATAATATAGTAAGTTGTATTAATAACAATAATAATAATAGTTATAAATTATGGTAATATTTATGTAAAAAACAATATAATAAGTAATAACACCCAAGTACCTCAGCGAAGAGCAGTCGTGTAGTACAATTTATGCATATATTTATAACATTACCAAATCACCTACGCGCGAAGCGTCATAAAAAGGTTTATAGAAGTTAAAATAATATGTTTGCTCTGATTACAAAAAAAAATGCGTCAGGTATTTAATAAATTTAGGAAAATAAATCGTTAACCGACAAATGAAATGTAAGTGTAGTTAGCTAAAATTGTTGCGTAAATAAAAATAGGTAAGTATTTTTCAATAAAATCATAATAAATTCTATTCACGATGTACTTTTGACTGAGACACCCGACGTCCACCTTAATAAAACTAAAATAATACGAAAAATAATTGATTGTGAAAAATAATAAATAAGTAAATATAAAAAAGATCATACGGATGCACGACGTCGAAGTTGATGCATCGGTTAAATCCTATTGTGTCTATATAATAATATTGTTTATATTATTCAACGCGTGCCACTAAAATTGGGCTTTATGTATTTTAAATTACAATGGAAGCTTCAATTTCGATAGATACGATAACTAAAATAAAAAAAAAACGTGATAACGAACATGTGTAAGTTGAATTCAAACTGTGCAGGTACTTATATCATATTGTAATATTATATTCTAACCTATGACCGAGAAAAAATTCTAAAAATAAAAATTGCTTGAGTATACTTAGTGCCGTAGCAAAATGGCTTGTGCGATTTTAAGTTTTAATCCTAAGAGCGATAATAAATTAATATAGATAATTTATCGACAGTTAAAAACACACACACAAAAATTACATTCGATTACAATTAGATAGGCAAGGAAGGAGGGCAATACAACATAATATTATTATTATCATAATATTTGGTATATCATAGTAGGTACGCGTGTTGCACTGTTGTGGTGACGGGCTCGGCGAAACTCGAATAGAGGTATGATTATATTATTATTTCGTCACGTTTACCGGTAACGTTTTATCTGATATTTTGGACGCATTGGATAATAATAATTTGTGGGCATAAATCTATATAAATCAGATGGATCTTGGATGGAATCGGCATCAGTGACAGAAGGCTTCATTTTTGAACACGTTTTGACCGGCTGAAGAGTACGCAATACTGCGCAGGCTTCGGGATCGCTCGAACAGCGACGGGTCCGTGTAAATAGGTTCACTCGGGTCTTCGAATCCTTTGCCACCAC
>WHPZ01556023.1:0-15132 GCA_016617965.1 Macrosiphum rosae | reverse complement strand
TAGTTATAAAGTAATAACGGGGTTATATTTATGACAATTTTGAATTTTTAGTTTTTCATTTACATTTTTTGAACTATAAATACCAGTAACACATAGTGGAGTCTTGGACGGTATCTAAAATATAAAAATTGTACCTATGTAAATGTAACACAATATTAAACTTCAAGTATATCAATTTAATTATGATTATGACTTATTAATTAATAAGTATGTTATATTTCAGGAAATATAGAAATAGTTTGTGATGATCATAAAACACCAACTGTAGATCATGTTATTAATGGAATCAGTAGTCAAGAAATTAATTCCGAAAGTACTACAGCTGTTGATCATGTAGATGTTGTCAACAATAATGAGTCCCATAAAATTGGGAAAAAGCAATCAAAGAAAAATATCAAAAAAGAAAAAGATGTAGATAAAATTATTACGAATGCAAACATTAATGATATTTCTCATAGTGATGATAGTTCGGAGGAAAATACAGATAATGATAAAAAACAAGGTACTGAGATAATCTTCATTCAAGATCTCGGGTTTAATGTCAAAATAGTTTGTCCTGGAACTGAAGGTTTTGAAATTCAAGTAGGTTAAATAAAATACAAATTATTCAATTTAAACGTGTTTGTCATATGTATAATCTAATGTAGGTATCTAGCATGGAATTGGTTCAAGAGATTCACCAATTATTGATGGACCGAGAGGACACATGTCACCGTACTTGTTTTTCGTTACAGTTAAATGGAGTAACATTGGATAATTTTTCAGAATTGAAAACTATAGATGGACTTAAAGAAGGATCTATTATTAAGGTATGTTACAGTCTTAGATATTTTCCAGTCCTGTATATCTTGTTTGTGGGTACAATAGAAGTCTGCTATATAGTTTATGAACACAGCTTTATTATTAAAAATGTTTGGGCTCTAAACGCTTGTGTTCAATGTTAGGAACTTTACATCATAATAATGATAAGAATTGGTAACAAAATAATAAAAGATCACCCTAAACTACCTTCAATAAGTCTTAATTAATTATTTGCCAAACATCTATTTTTAACTAAAGGAACTTAAAATATTTTTTAATATACTAAAAAAACTTGATTATTTTAATTTTTCTATAATATTTGTAGGTTGTTGAAGAACCATACACAATGCGTGAAGCTAGAATTCATGTTCGTCATGTTAGAGACATATTAAAATCATTAGAAATGGCAGATGCTTACAATGGTGTTGATTGTAATTCATTATCATTTTTAAATGTTGTTACTCAAGGTGATAAGTTTAATATGAAGTTAATTTACCTAGATGGTAGTTATATAAACTGTGTTTTTAAAAATAGAAAAGAAAAAAACTCGGTCTGAAAGTGTTGACTGTACTCCTCCAGACTACATAATGCCAAACAATAAAGATCGACCTTTACTTCCTCTGCATCCAACATCAAAAGACTTAAAAGGACCTCTGTGTATTAAGGTAACAATTATATTTCACATCTTAACTACAATATTTATGCTGTACCTACTTAAAGAAATAGTTGTTTTTTTGTTTAATGTAAAAATATTTTTTATTTTAATTTATTTTTTTATTTTTTTATTTTATTCTGTTTGAAGCAAAAAAAAAATTGAAGGGTTTCAATATAATTTCAAACCTCTCTCCTCTTTTGCACTCCCTGATACCCACCACACCGTCTTAAATTAAATTAGCTTAAGGACCTTTAAAAAAAATGAATAAAACAATTAAAAAAAAAAACATTCTAAAATTATTTAAATAGGGTCTCTCCTTCTATTATGCCATTCAGTCCACCTGTATACTTGTACTTATTGTATTACAGATTGTATATATATTCTTGTTTGTTCTATAGGTTAGGTTATGTTTTCAATATTTGTTTTTTACTCAATAGCTTTGATTATTAAGAATATTTTTTATTTTCTTAGTAATTTCTCTATTATTTTTTAATTTAAAGTGTAAAATGTTAGATGAAATTTAAGTGCTGCTTTATTCAAGCTTTGCTCAGAATTATTAATCCTTCTTTTCAACGTTAGTATCATTATCAAATAGAACACAAAATGACATCAATACTACCAATATAATATATATTTTGGGAACCAGTGAAAATAAATAATATAATTTATGATCTTAGGTGCTTACTACTTCTGCGTGGAATCCACCTCCTGGTTTTCGAAAAATGCACGGAGATTTGATGTATATGTATGTTATTACATTAGAGGATAAACATTTTCACATTACTGCTTGTACTAAAGGATTTTTCATTAACCAGTAATTATAAATTGTATTTATTTATTTTTATTTTTTATTATAATTTTTTTTATGATTAGGTCTACAAACGAAGAATTTAATCCTAAACCTGCTGCTCCAAATCATTTATGTCACTCTTTAATTGAATTGCTTAGTCAAGTAAGTCCAGCTTTCAAACGAAATTTTGCAGCATTGCAAAAAAAGAGAACTGCTCGTCATCCCTTTGAACGTGTTGCAACACCTTATCAAGTATATAGTTGGGCTTCTCCATTACTTGAACATACTTTAGATGCCATCAGAGCTGAAGACAGTTAGTATTATTTTAGTTTATTTTTATTTTATTTTAGAAATTTCATCTTTAAATAAAATAAAATTATGTGCATGCAAATAAATAGACATTTTATTATTTTGTGTATTTTAGCATTTTCATCAAAACTTGGATATGAAGAACATATCCCAGGTCAAACCCGAGATTGGAATGAAGAATTACAAACAACTAGAGAACTTCCCCGTAAAAATCTTCCAGAACGTTTATTAAGAGAAAGAGCCATTTTCAAAGTTTGTATAAAAACATTTAAGTCATTTAAAATGTATGTGTACTGTTGAATTAAATACTTGCATTTTACACAGGTGCATGGTGATTTTGTAGCTGCTGCTACCCGAGGTGCTATGGCTGTAATTGATGGTAATGTAATGGCTATTAATCCTGGTGAAGAAGCAAAAATGCAAATGTTTATATGGAATAATATTTTTTTCTCTCTGGGTTTTGATGTTAGAGATCATTATAAAGAATTAGGAGGAGATGCTGCTGCTTTTGTCGCTCCTGTATGTATTTAATTATTATCTTTTTATTTTAATTTTAATTAAAGTTTCTAATTTTTTAATGGCGTACTACTTTAGCGAAATGATTTGCAAGGAGTGCGAGTATATAGTGCAGTAGACTTGCCTGGATTATACACATTGGGGACAGTAGTTGTTGATTATAGAGGGTACAGAGTCACAGCTCAATCTATCATTCCCGGTATTTTGGAAAGAGAACAAGAACAATCTGTTGTGTATGGATCCGTGGACTTTGGTAAAACTGTGACTACCAATCCAAAATATATTGAATTGGTATGTGATAATTTGTTTTATTAAATACACCTCTTAGGAATATATTATATGTATATAAATCATCTACAATACACTTATTGTAGCTTAGTCAAGCAGCTCAGCAGTTAAAAATAATGCCACATAAAGTTATCAGTGAAAAAAGTGAAGAAATTGAATTGTGTTCCTCTGTAGAGTGTAAAGGTATTATTGGAAATGATAGCCGTTATTATATCTTGGATCTACTTAGAACTTTTCCTCCAGATGTTAATTTCCTGTTACGTAAGTTTTATTAAAACATGATTTAAATGAAATTAATTTAATAATAATTCAATTCCTGGCCATAGTTGATGAAGATATACTTAGTAAAGAAGTAAAATCTTTGGGATTTCCTATTCAACATAGACATAAATTATGTTGTCTCAGACAGGAGTTGATTGATTCATTTATTGAGTAAGAATTATTATACCTTAAGGAAAATTACATTCTATTTTAGATCTATCTAATTAAATATTATTTTTTTATAGAACACGTTATATGATGTTTATTAAATATGCAGCATTCCATTTACAGCATTTAAACTTATGGAAAAACCAAAAAAATGTAGACAGCATTACTGATAACAATGCACTGGTATGTTGGAATTGCACTTAAATTGATTCAAACTATGTATTACTTAATTTATTTATTAGATTAAAGAAAAAAAAATCCAAAACATTGATGAAAATAGTAAAAATGGAATAGCTGATGTTAAAATAAATGATAATAAAGTAAATGAAAATACATCAGAAGAATCATTAGAGACTAAGAAAAAAATTGTTGAAACAATTACTGAAAGCGCTGTAAAAGATAGTACGTTATTATTTTTTAATTTAAATTCCTAGTTCCTTTATTGTGTATTGTTTGTAATAGGTGATGATAATAGCACAAAAGAAGTTGTTAAAAAAGCTGCTCAAAAAGTCGGCTCACTGAAAGAAACAGAATTTGATATAAGATTCAACCCAGATGTGTTTTCGCCAGGTGTAAAGCATTTTAACTCTGAATCGGATCAATTTAAATTAGAAAAACAATTAGTTGTAGATGCAGCTGAATATCTGCTGTTATCACAAATTCCATTGTTTGTATGTTTGTATGATTTATTTATCTGATACTAATTATTAAAGGTCTTCTATCTTATCGTCAATATTATATGAATTATATTATAATATATTTTAACAAGGTCTAAAAATTTTTGAGGACCTTTTCTATTTAGTATTAAATTATTATATTTAAATATTGTATTTAGAACTGTATCTGTAAATAAAAGTCAAAAACCAACTGTACTGATGTAATATACTGAAAAAAGTATAAAATATATTCTTATAGATTAGAGACTGCATGGATCATTCTTCTGCTCCAATGGATGGGCAAATATTATCTGAAAATTTACATACGAGAGGTATCAATATTCGCTATTTGGGGAAAATAGCTGAAAAACTTTCCAAAATCAAACAACTTGAATATTTGTACAGTATAACTGTTGCGGAATTAATTACTAGAGCAGCGAAGCATATATTCAATACATACATACAAGTAATATAAATTAAATATTCTTTATTTTATATACTTACTCTATTTTATTTTTAGTCAGCAGAGTTGATGAGTCTAGCAAATGCAGTTAGTCATTTTTTGAACTGTTTTTTGTCATCCTGTTCAACACCACATCCTCAGAATACATTAGATGATGTTAAACCAATCAAAAAACGCAACAAACGTAAAGGTCGATTAAACAGATTACTAACAGTAGATAATAAAGATTGGGCTAATCTTACTCGGCATGCTCTATGGTCTCAAATTCGAGCAGAAGTAAAATCATATTATGCTTGGGAATTGGTTTCTGAAACTATTGAATCTATTTGTGAACATTATGGTACTCAGAAAATATCATTATTGAGGTATATATTATTCACATAAAGTTTTTTATAGGATTTTATATTTGTGTTTGTTATTTATGGCTTAATAAGAATTTTTGCATTTCTTTTAATAGGTCATTTTGTTTAAAAACTGGAATTCAGATACTGTTGAGGGAATATTCATTTGATTCTAAGAATCGGTTTACATTCTTTGAAGAAGATATTGTGAATATGTTTCCCGTTGTTAAACACATCAACCCTAGGGTAAAATAAAATAGGTTTGTTCCATTTGCTTTTTATAATTGATGTTGATTATTACAGGCAACCGATGCTTTTAATTTTTATACTACTGGCCAAACAAAAATCCAACAAGGGCTTTTGAAAGAAGGATACGATTTAATTATGGAAGCTTTGACTCTATTAAATAATGTATATGGTGCAATGCATCCTGAAATCGCTCAATGTTTACGAATGCTTGCTAGGTTAAGTTATATAATGGGTGATTATGGTGAAGCCATGGCATATCAACAGAAAGCTGTGTTTATGTCAGAACGAGTTAATGGAATTGATCATCCTTATACCATAACAGAATATGTAATATTAGAAAAAAAAAAAATTTTCTTGGATATTATAAATGTTGTTTTATTTAATTTCAGATTCATTTAGCTTTGTATTGTTATGCAAATAATCAAATAACTACTGCTTTAAAGTTATTGTATCGAGCTCGTTACTTAGCTGTTTTGATTTGTGGAGAAAACCACCCTGAAATCGCTCTATTAGATGTATGTATATCTGAGATTATTTGAACTCAAATTATTTATTTATATTCTATATAATGTGTATATTATTTATTCTCTATTTTTTTTATACATATATTTATAGAGTAATATTAGTCTGATATTACATGCAGTTCAAGAATATGATCTTTCGTTGAGATTTTTGGAGAAAGCGTTGGCTTTAAATATTAAATTTTATGGTCCTAAATCATTAAAAGTAGCAGTGAGTTATCATCTAGTTGCCCGCACTCAAAGTTGTATGGGAGATTTTCGTTCAGCTTTGAGCAATGAAAGAGAAACTTATGCAATTTATAAACAGCAGGTACTAATATCAATGAATTCATATTAACAATTAATTAAAATTAATATATCTTATTTTAAAGTTTGGTGAAAAACATGAAAAAACACAGGAATCATCAGATTGTTTGAAACACCTAACACATCAGGCAGTAGTATTACAAAAAAAAATGAATGAAATCTATACAGGCAAAACTGGTGCTACATTACCTCCTATACAAATCCACCCACCATCTATGGGCAGTGTATTAGATATGCTCAATGTCATCAATGGCATTCTGTATGTACAAATTAGGTACGTTAGTAATATTTAATCTTAAATACATAATAAATACATACATTTCATCAATATTTATTAATAATTTAGTAAAGTTAGTCCTAACCTTAAACTAATAAAAACTGTTATGATTCTTATGTTTCTTGTTAATAAGTTTTTTTCTTTGACTAGTGAAAATTGGGATTAATGATTAGTTATGGGGGCCATTTGTCCCAGATTATATATAATTTTTAAAACTTTTTGAACTATGTATGGACATTTAAAATATTTGATATCTAATTGTTTACTTCTTTCTATAAATGTTGATAACTTGTTTTTAAGTCAAAAATGTCTATATAAGATCGGATAAGCTTTTTACTTAATTCTTATTGGAACTATTAAAAGAAAAAAATAGCGTCGCTACAATAATTTGATGTAGTACAAGTTTAGAAGTTTTGCTCTAACTCAACAAATATCTTTAAACGTTCCACTATTTTTTAAACTATGATTTTACTATACACAATGTAATTTTTAAATTAATTAAGACTGATTTTAACCCATTAATGCCCTTCCGTTGCCATATGGCAACATTGAATTTTTACAATCATTTTTGAGATATAACATACATTTTCAACACAATTTTGGTTGAAATTGTAAATAATTAGAACTCCGGCGCTAATGGTATATGAATGAAGATATTTTAAAAAAAATGTTAATAAAATTTAGTTTTAAATGGAAATACAAGGTTTGCTATCGCCATAAATTATCCTTATAATAACTCAAGTATATTGAAAATACATAGGAACAATAAATTACTGTAGACAGAGCGGCCAAGCGGATTAAGGCTTCGGTTCGAAACCCGACCACGTTCGGCACTTCTCTTCAGGCAGTCACGGTGTCTAGAGAGAGGGGCTGCCGTCTTCCACCGAGCATAGCAGATACCCGATAGAAATTTCTGCCAAATTACCCAACACACGTGTTTAAACCTACAGTACCCTCCCTCACAGTTAAAAACTACCCAATGGCTTAAGTTGCCACGGGTTAATTAATAAAAAAAAAAATATATTATCTGTCGAGACTTGAAAATTGCTGGCATTACCTATATTATTAACTATAAATAATTATTTCATTGTAAATTGATTGTTTTTCCTAATAACTATACAGCACTTTATTTAATTTTTATAAGTTAAATAATATTTGTTTTATTTAAATTTATATTAACTATTTTCAGTCAACAAGACTTAGAAAATTTCAAAGCAGAGGTTGAAAAACGTTCGGAAACATTAGACTTGGTAAAACCATCAACAGAGCAACAAGAATGCACCAGTTGAGTATTTCCGAAACATGTAGTAAGTTTGTCTAACGCTTTCAGTGGTTTATCGATTGCTGTAAGACAACTTAAGTAGTCATTTTGATGCTCATTTTTATTTTGTATTGTTTATTTAGTTAATAAGTTCTTCTGTTTTGTTACTGGATATTATAATACATCATTATACATTCTTAATTTATATATTTATATATATACACACACACACTGTAGTGCCATTTATCTAGTCTCTTGTTAGTTCATATTTAGTTATTATAATCATGAAAAGTTTTAATAATATGTTTGTGCGAGTATGTAATTAATTATTACTAATTTTGTATTCATACATAAAAATATACATATAGAACTGAAAACACGAGCTACTGGAATAAAAAAAAAAAAACTACTTATTTTATGATTTTTATTAACTAATTAATGTAATAAAAGTTGAATGTTTTAACTACTTTATAATATTAGTTGATGTACCCAAAAGGTAATAATAACACCAGAGCTCGTGAAGTTTAAATTCCTATTTCCTAGTAGCAGTTAAGTATAAAATGTAATATCGTATTTGTGTTATTTAAACCATCACGTACAAAAATATTAGACTAAAGGAATAAAATAGCAATAATTTGTATTTAATCGTTTCTTATGTTAAAATCTAAATAGGCAAAAACAAATTTAATCTGTATCTTTTTGTTATATTTATATATATAATATGTGTGTATATATATTATTTGTTCTGTTGTTATTATTATTATTACTATATCATATGTGTTTAGAATTTTGAAATCACCAAAAAACTTTTAGACTGCGATAATATTAGACTGGTAACAAGACAGTAGATTTATTTTAGATAGTTTGTTGATTTTTTTATACAAACAATTATTGTAGTTGAAAATTATACAAATAAAGTTTTTTACAAAACAAATGTTTATTTTTCGTTTTATTTATGTGTGTAACTTTTGAAACTTATCTCTAGAAAGCAAGACTATTGAGAAAATTCTATTTATAAGTCTAGGACACCAATTCCAAAAGTGTGAAAGATAATAATATATATTATATTGGAAATAGCTACTTATTTTTTTAACCTTAAGGACTACTGTAGCTAGTCTTTTACCCATGCCAATTTTTTTTCCTATTATACTATGGTCTAGTCGTGGCTTGCTCAGCCCGTTGTGGCAAAATGGGCTTAACCAATAAGACATGAAAACAATTATTTTTAGTATACTTTCCTCCTCTGGTCCAAGGTATGTGATATTTAGATTTTCTTAATTTTATCTACAGATAAGTCTTAAAAAATGTGATAGATTGCCAGTCTCATTTTGTTATGATGTAGTCTTGGCTTCAGCAATCAGCTACATGTCATAATATAACGTTTGGTGGGTGATTAATAATTATTTATTATACAATGACTCATTATATTTTAGTATAACATAAATTAAAAAATATATATGTTGCGCTATGAGTAATTTTGTAATAAATAACTATTAATCACCCAACAAAATATAAATCTAAAAAAAATTGATTTATTAAAAACCCGTTTTGCATAGAAATTCCAGTTTTTTTCTGATTATTTTTAAAAGTACTGGACAGAATACTATTATACTATTATATTTGAGACAAGTAACCACCATGTCTAATAGAACTTTCTACTATAAAGTGTTAAGACAAATTCGACATCATCTAAAATTAATAGAAATTATTTGGAATCATATGTGACTGATTAAATATTGGTGATGGATTTTATGAGATAACATGGGGATGATTTTATTCCAGTTTTTATATTTTCAACCAAGTACAGTCATCTTTTAGATAGGTGGGTCTTCGAAAATACATTATTTTAAGGATAGTTGCTACCGTAACCCAAGGTATTTCAAATCGATATTTGACGATATTTTATCGAATTCTAAGTAGCATACACTGACTATTAACTAGTATTAACTAAAGATAACTAACTGACTATTAACTAAAGATTAGTTATGGGTGTCTCAACTGTAGATATTTTTTATGTTATTTTAACCATATGAATGATAAATTCAATTACAATTGACAAATAGAATTTTATTTTATTTTGATAGTTTTCAAAATTACATAATGATAGAAATATTTTGTGTAAAAAACTATTTAATAAAAATAATTCAATTCACAGTAGCATAAAACAACTATATACATAGTTTACGAGTATTAGAAAAATAAACATTTTACTGAACAGTATACATTGCATTTATACCTAATCAAATATATAATTATATATAATTCATACTGCTTAATAGTTAAATTATCATACTGTACAAATAATATTAATAAAAATTACAATCTAAGTAACAAAAAAATAAAAATGAAAAACCTTCAAATATACTAAAATATTAGTTATATAAAAACAAAAGTAAAATATGTAATTTATTTCAATTTTGTTTTTTGTTTTTTAGCATTGAGCATCATTACTTGAAAAGCATTGAGCTTCCTTTGTTCATGAGGCACTATTACACTGCAGTCAGCATCTAAATAAATATTTTAAAAAAAATGTGTTCAAATGTTAATACATTTTTCATTTTTATATTAAACTAACATAAAAATAAAAAATCCAGAGGGTTTATTATCTACTTAATTTTTTGTGTGTTGGTTTTATGTGATTTATGTTATTATGTGTTCATTTCGGAACAAGAAGTAATAAATTTGTTGTTATGTGTTAAAGTTCATTTCGGAACAAGAAGTAATAAATTTGTTATTATAAAATTATCTTTCTTTAAGTGAAATAGCTTGATATGTTTGATATTTATAAATTATTACAATTTTTTTTCTGTGTAGAAATAGATACTAAAATAAATAAATATGTTAAACACTCTTTAAATTTGTCTATATTCTAAAAAAAAAACTGTTTATAAAGTTTAATATTTGTTTTTAATTATTATTCACGATAACACACAAATTGCATTAATATTATCTTGGTTCACATTTATACAATATCCTGGATGACGATAGATATGTGTATATATAATAAACAGTTAATGTTTTCATAAAACATGTTTAGGGAGTTTTTCTTTTTAATGTTTTTGATCAGATATATCATATTTAAACATGCATGTAGTTATAAATTGTTATTCATAAATAAGTTTGGCTAATTATTATACTGTCCAATTATAAATTAAATATCATAACCAATATACCTGACGTGGTACTTCTATTTAGCACATCACTTGACATTAATTTTGGTTTTTTTGGTAGATGGTGATCAACTTCAGTTTCAGAATTATGCTTTCGAAGTTCCGTATTCATTTTATGTGATAGACTATTTAAAGTCATACATTCTTTACTTTTATCCATGGCATCTCTTTTTTGTTTATTTTGTTGGACAAGATTTTGAATACAATAATTCACTTCTGATTTAACTGATGTTTTAGGAACTATGTTTTCAATGCCTAAAACTCTATTCTTGTTACACGTAAGTTGTTGTTGCATACAATTATTACCTAAAGTATGACCATCTAAAATATTTTGCTCATACTCTTTAATGTAATAATTAATTTTAGCTATAACTTTGCTGCTTTTAAACTTGATAAGATCATCAGGAACTAAAATTGTCATTTTAATAAAAAGGCGCTCCAAACTGACCAACAAATTTTTGACAAAATCAATATCTAATATGAATATAATATAAATATTATTTACAATAAATAATTAATGTAAAAATTTTTTTTCAAATAAACATACTTGGAATTTTATAATTTTTGAATAAACTATCCCAAATTTTTACTACATCATTCAAAAGTTTTATCTTTGATGCTTCTGTGGAAAGGTTTTTATAAAATACAGTATGAAACTCTGGAGAAGATAATCCACAGCCGATGTAATCTGTTACTAAATAAAATATAAGTATTCTTTCCATAGACGATTCATTAGGATTAGACCATTTATCCAATTCATATTTCTGTAAAAATACAAAATTAAATATGAATATAGTTATTTAATAATCCGAGTTTTATATAAATAAAGTATGGGATTACCCAATTGAAATAAGTACAATAACTTAGAGTAAAGTTGTTTTCCGTTAGTGTTGTATCCGTCTAACAAATGTACACAGCAGTATACATTTTGGTAAGGTTTAATAAAATTAAATACTGTATAATAATAAGTTTATATACCCATCATCAAATATTAAGGCATGAATATTACCTAGGGAATTTTGAATACTTTTATTGATAAATATTAAAATGCTCATTCCATTATTTCAACATGTATACAAGCCTATATAATTACCTAGATAATATTCTTACCTAGTTACCTTTAAATTTGATAATAGGTCAATTCACTCTTATGTAAATAATACATGTGGCGTCTTCTTAATTAATTAAATTATAGTCGTATTTACAAATAATAAAATACTTATTACATACAAAATACCTATAATGTAACCAATTATTTGAATAGCTGAATTCTATAACATAATAACATTAATTTATAGCTAATACATCAACTGTCTAATACTTTCAAATATAATTGGAAGTATGTATGTTAATATAACGTTGCAGTGTTGATGTCCGTATGCATAGTCTATTCATGGGTAACATAAGACATAATATGCATATACGGACATAAGAAAATTAGATTTATTTTTACAAACGTGTTTGACCAGAGAAAATGATGGTCACCTACATAAATAAATTGTTTAATTCATAAATGATTATTGCAAGCAAGCACGGCACAAGTGATTTAATTTAATTATAAGATACCTACTCTAATTAGAGTTATTTACTTAAGTAAATAGTTGTAGGGTGCAAATGTACGAAATAGACTTCATCAGCGTTCCAACTATATAATGATTTGATTAAAATACTTACCATCAATTTGAGGCAATCTGTCGAGGTTAGTTGAGTGAGAGAACTACATACTGGTATTTGAATTTCACGCACACTTTTCAAAGCTAATACTTCGGCAAAACCATATATACTATCGAAATGTGTTATTAACTCAGATTCGTTAAACATTTTAAGAACTGTATCAAAATACAATCACGTGAAATGCAATATGACGTTTGCGTAACAGTTCAATACTTCAATAACCAAATCACGACAGTTTATATTTTATGTAGGCAGTTGAAATGTAAAATATTTGTAAGACGTACGAAAACGTAATTCGTTACAGTAATGTTTAACGTAAACACATTTGAGAAGAAAAAAATCGTGCAAAGGAACAAGGAATGTGGTCAGGGCGCTGAGCGATACACAAAACAAAAATAACACAATACCTAGTAAATAATATTCAATATTTACAAATTTTAATATTACATGTTATGCTATTGTCATTTAAGAATTAAGGAGAACCGAAAATGTTAAAAAAGGCGCCAACAACCAATATCATATGTTCATATCACGATAAATATAATAGTATTATCCAACATAACGATAACGAGTACAGTCGTCGGTTAGAGGGTGGTCACTGGTCAGCCTGTCAAACGCAATCGGGTCACAGGTGACGTTGCACGTTTCACAACAAACAGGCATGGGTTGTCAAATCGTCATCATTTGTTCCCGAGCTCGACTTATCGCCGCCAGTTCGACGTCAGTCGTCATCCACATCGCGTCCGTTTGTTCTGGAAGACGTTCCTCCCTTGCGATGACTTCCGAACGGAATTGTGGATCTGTTGCCCGGCGACGACCGTAGTGGCTTGGTAGGATCGGAGTAGTTCCATCGATGTGATGCCGACTCAAGTGCTCCATAGCAATAGCACCGTCAAAAACGTACTGCAGATAATGAACGCCGAACCGTCCTCGGCGCCCAACAACAATTCTCAACAGCATCTAATGAATGACGAGACGGCAGGTGGTCGTCCACCGATCACCGGCAGACAGAAAATCACGGTCGTTATACTGTGCTTTGTCAACTTGATAAACTACATGGACCGGTACACAATCGCAGGTAACGATAATCAATTCTTATCAACTCGCTCTATCTACTCTCTCCCCTCGAAACGACAAAAGTTTGACGATGGACTTTCCACGATAACTATCCCTTATTATTTTATGACAATATATTTGCACCTCCAAATGTTGTTTTCCGTTTGACTGTATCCCGTGAAATCTGAAAATAAATAGTTACCGACATCTCGGTGAAAATAATATTATATATTTGCATCCAGCCACTGTCTACGACAGTTATTGATGGGATTTCATTCACTTGGACTTAAAACCAATGGACCAGTAGCTGTTGGTCATTATTTACTATATTCGTCTCCTACCTTATTAATATTATAAGAATTATTTCAAACAACTGAAATTACAAGAAAAGGAAATCACCGCGATTAAAGATAGACTAATATTTAATGTATTTACGTGACCAGATAACATTATAACATTAAAATAGTTTTGAACAGCTATACTTCCATAACAATGTGTGTGGCCTCTGGCGGCACTACAATCGGGTGTTTAAAACGTAATAACTTAACAATTTAAAAACATTTTAACTTGTTTTATTGCTGTCATCTTTACTGCCGCTCAATTTTTTCATAAATATTTAATGCATTTTATGTCCCTGTTTACACATTTTATGTTTTAAACATTTAAACATAAAAACCTGTTTACAACAAGACCATAAAATTACATATTACCAAAAACCTCCGAAATTTAACATAATATATAATACCTATAGGTAGGTAATGAATTTCTATAAGTATAGAACTATTAATTAATGACAATGAAATAATTATTAATTTCTTAAAAAGAGATTCAAAAAAAATGATTCATAAATTATAATCATGCACTAGTGTGTGCACTTCAATCATTGTAAGATAATACTTGAAACTGAAGTTTAAAATTATTGTTTAACACTTATTGAATACTAATACAATTTTAAATAATACAACAAATTGATGAATTTGTTACATCTATGTATATTAATAATAGGCTACATTACAGTGGCATACCCACAAGACGGTTCACACCCTCTTGGTATTTTTTTTACAATACGCGGGTATTGATGTATAGTTTCTTAATGTAACCCCTCCCATTGAAAATATGTGTGCTCCACACCACTGGTATATTGTGGTAAATTTTTCAATAACCTTATGAAAAATAATAATTGTAATACTAACACAGTGTTATAACACAAGAAAACATCATTAGGTACAGCACCTACCATCTGTAATATTGTCTAATAAAAACAGATACCATACCTATCCTTATAATATTATGCTGGATACTTTAACGCATTTTATGACTCCTGTAGATTCAATAAATAAGACAAAATTAAGAGAGTTAAAAGAGTTACT